>CM029394.1:7570105-7598550 GCA_017165825.1 Hepsetus odoe
GGAAAGAAAGAGAGAGTTTATAAATGAACAGATTTAGTGAGTTCAGTAAAGTGAGTTCCAGTAAAAGAGTCTGTTAGTGTCTGTAGTTGGAAGGTCAGTGAGCTAATAGTGGTGATTCTGTTTGAGAGGGTGGATCTTTAGTTAATCTTAGTGTCAGCAGCTCCTGCAGATGATCCAGTGTGATGGAGCTGAACTGGAGTTCAGTTGAGGAGAGAACCCAGTATAACTGTCCTCTCTCTCTCTGGGTGTGTAGGGTGGTCTTCCCTCTCCCCCATCTACATTTACATTTACGGCATTTAGCAGACGCTCTTATCCAGAGCGATTTCCACATCCTAATTACTCCCCCTGGAGCAACTATCCGATGATAGTTGTTTCATCAGCTCAGTGGAGAAGCTGGTCTGGAGTTCAGGAACCCTCACAGTGATTGATACACTTGGCTGGGAGATTTTTCTTTTCCAGAATTGCATAAGTTGTCCACCATACAGGTGGTGGACAGCCATCCATCTCAAACAGAGAGAAAAAATGAGATCTGTTTTTCACATTACTCAGTGGAACTGTCCTCTCTCTCTCTGGGTGTGTAGGGTGGTCCTCCCTCTCCCCCATCACTCAGTAGAACTGTCCTCTCTCTCTGGGTGTGTAGGGTGGTCCTCCCTCTCCCCCTAGTCCCAGGTCTACCATGTGGGAGGTGAGAATTCTACCACTGAACCATCACCTCTTAAGGACCCCACTCACTCCCCCATCCTCAACATCACCATCACGTCAGAAGATCAGAGGGAGTTCACCTGCAGCGCCCACAATGAGGAAGGATCCGACTCCGTTACGGTTCAAACATCCGTTTCAAACATGTGTGTGTCAGTGCACAGTCTGATCACCATCCTGGAGAACCTTCCTGCTCTCCTGATCTTCCTCACCTCTTTCTTGAGACAACTGTAGTTACTACTGTAGTTACTATTGCTAAACATGATGCTAATCTTAACGCTGCTGTAGCTAATGCTAATGTTAACTCTGCTGTAGCTAATGTTAATTCAGACACAATGTTAACCTGAATGTTCTGTAGTTAATGCTAAATCTGACTAATGCAGATAACACTTTCCTGACTCTACTGTGGAAATGTTAATCCTGACTCTATTGTAGAAAATGGAAACCCTGACTCTACTGTGGTAATGTTAATCCTGTATCTATTTTAGTTAATGCTATAATGTTAATCCTGTATCTGTTGTAGTTAATACTATTCCTGACTCTGTAGTTTTCTGTTCCTATAGGGAGATGATTTTAATTTTAAAGATTTCTTAATTTCAGATTGAGGTCAACTGGTTTATGACTTCTGGAATCAGATAATTGGTTTTATTGCTGAGAATTCTGATAAGATGTGATTATTTACAATAATAAATCTGATCCTTCTGTAGAGCAGAAACTCTGAATATAATCCTTGTCTCACCTCTGGACATGTCCTAATCATCTCCAAAACATCTAACCTGAGCTGCCACTCACAGAGGAACAAATTGAGGAATTATGTGGAATTATATGGTTCATATGAAATAAACCCAAACTGTAAAAGTGTGTGAATTAGTCATTCTTTAGGACTGTTAGTGGGTAAATACACATTTACATTTTCAGCATGTAAGCGACTTCCATGTCCTAATTACAGGGACAGTCCCCCTGGAGCAACTCAGGGTTAAGGGTCTTGCTCAGGGACCCAGTGGTGGTAGTGCTAGAGCTGGGATTCGAACCTGGGACCTCTTGAACCAGAGGTCCGTAGCCAAGTACCCTTCCACTAGATCACCGCCACCCCGCATACACTAATAACATTTACATTTACGGCATTTAGCAGACGCTCTTATCCAGATCGACTTGCATGTCCTAATTACAGGGACAGTCCCCCCTGGAGACACTCAGGGTTAAGGGTCTTGCTCAGGAACCCAGTGGTGGTAGTGCTAGAGGTGGGATTCGAAACGGGGACTTCTTGATCCAGAGGTCCATAGGCAAGTACCCTACCACTAGACCACCACCACCCTGTACACAACTGCCACCTGCTGGTCATTAAGACTTACATGAAGAACAGCAATGAACCAGTGTGATGATTATTGGTGAAAACCTTTCCTTCTCCTCCCACAAATCTAAACTCTAATGAACAAGCATTTCCATTTCCATCTTTAAAACATCAAGAAAGTCAGTTCCTTTCCTCACCACTGAATCTCCTCAGATACTCCTCCAGTCACTTGTCGTCTTGACCAGCTGACCTTCCTCAGCAGACCTTCAGAACCAGCAGCTGATCCAGAACCCAGTTCGGTTCTTAGGTTCACCAGGTCCTGGACTCTGGAACAGTCCAGACTATAAAGCTTCCCAGGTCCTTGTGATTTTGTCTACATCTTATCATGTGCTTCTTTTTTTTTTTTTTTTTACATTTACAGTGTTTAGCAGACGCTCTTATCCAGAGTGACTTACAGCAGTGCTTTGTTTCAACATTAGATCATCATTTAGATCCGTTGTCTCGCCCTTGTCCCGCCCCTTCACACCTGATTCCTGGTCATGTCTGCCCCTTGTCCCAGATTGTGTGTTGTGTCATCTCTTTTAAACCTCAATGTTTCTCTGTGGCTTTGCTGGTTGTTTGTCTCATCTCTGTGTGTCGAGTATCTAGTTTGCATTGTATCCAGTCCTGCCTTGTGTCACGGTGTGGAGTTGAGGGCTGGATGCCAACACAGAGCCGAGAGCTTCGTACTGGACTTTAATGACGGATAACGTGCACAGAACTAAACATATTAACCAAAATAACAAATGTAAAACATAACCCGAGTAATTTCACAGTGCGCACACAGAATGACCAGCGCCCTGCTCTGATTCATTGGGGCTTATAACGCCAGCCCCCTATGAGGCACACCTGGCACCCAATGCCCAGGTGTGCACAATCAGAGCAGGGCGCCCTCTACTGGCACAGAACTGTTACACCTTGTATTTGTCTTCATATTGGCTCTCTGTTTTCTCATTAGATTTTCTTATTCTGATGCTGCTTTGTCTTGTTGTGTTATGTTTAATTTGTGTTCATGTTTAGTTTATTTAATTTCTTGTGTCCACTCACACTGACATCCAGCCCTTCAAAATCAGGCTTGGGAACTGAGGGACTGAGACACGTGCTCTGTCTTTAAGTCCTGTCATGATGGCGGGGTGTGGGAAGGATGTCAATGCAGAGCCGAGAGCTTTGAGAGAGCTTTTAATTACAGATAGCGTGCACAGAACTCATAAACTAAATGCACTAAACATAAAATGCACTAAACAGTTGTGCTTCCTAATTCCCCTTGACTCTTCATACTTGGTAAGTTTGCTTGATTTGTCTGTTGTTTATCTTACTGCTACTTGAGTTCTTACTTTGGGTGTTTGTTATTGGTGTTTTTGGCAGTCTGTTTGTCTGATTTCACTCTGTACGCTGAAATCAGGTAGTAATTAGGTGTGAATTGGTAGGAGTGGCCTTGGTCCCACTCAGCACTTAAAGAGGGAACAGTCCGCTACAGACAATTTGTATGTAACTTTTGATGTAGTAATTTTTCAAGGGTCTGTTCACATCCTGTGTTTACTGTATGTATATAGTGTGAGTGTGTGTATGTGTATATATATTCTCTATTCTTCTCTTCTTCTACTATCAACCACTATGTGCCTACATATACCCGTCCTTATATCTTGTCGACCGTTCCGGCACACTTACAACCACAGAGGGAGAAACCTCAGTAATCTCTCTCAGATTGATCTATCCCCACAGTCTCTCACCCAGGTCTGCGGAGGACTATGGAACTGTCAATGTGCAATACAGAAAGCAGACTCCATCTCTGGACTTGCAGCTCTTCACTCGTTTGACTTCATGGCTCTTACAGAAACATGGATCACACCTGAGAACACCGCCACACCTGCAGCGCTGTCCTCTGCCTTCACCTTCTCCCACACCCCTCGCCCTGTGGGTAGAGGGGGAGGTACAGGTCTGCTCCTTTCACGTAAATGGCACTTTATGCCTCTCAGTCGATGCCACCTCAAGATTTCCTCTTTCGAATTCCATGCTGTTACTGTAACCTATCCTATTAAGCTTCACATCATTGTCCTCTACCGTCCCCCAGGCTTACTTGGCAACCTCATCGATGAGCTAGACGTCCTCCTAAGTTCGTTCCCGGACGAGAACTCTCCAATGATCCTTCTTGGAGACTTCAACCTACCAGGAGATAAGATCCATACCAGCGGGCTTATGCAGCTTCTTTCATCCTTCGACCTGTCCCTCAACAAATCTCCTCCTACCCACAAAGCCGGCAACACTCTTGATCTAATATTCACCAGATCGCTCCCTGTGGGCAATATTCTGTCTTCACCTCTACATGTATCTGATCACCATCTCTTATCTTTCAGGTTTCCTGCCAGCATGTTGCCCTGTCAACTAGAGACTCCAGGACATGCCCGGCGGAATCTCACCACTCTGTCACTGTCCTCTCTTTGCTCCACTGTTCTCTCCCACCTATCTCCTCCTGCTACAACTACCCCGACTGTTTCTACTCTCGAACTCCGTACCAATGAACTCCTCTCCTCCCTCAGCCATTCAATTGACCAGCTCTGTCCTTTAATTAACAGAACAAGATGTGCCTCTCCACGGGCCCCGTGGCTGACCGAAGTTCTGCGCAACAACCGTAGAGAACTGCGATCAGCTGAAAGGAAGTGGAGGAAATCTCGGCGTTCTGAGGATCTTGTTTCATTTCACTCTCTCCTCTCCATATTTGCTACAGATCTAGCCTCTGCCAAGTCGGTGTTCTTCAAGGCCAAGTTTGAAGAATCCTCAACTAATCCTCGTAAACTTTTTGCCACCTTCTCTTCTCTTCTAAAACCGCCTCGTCCTCCTGTTGTCTCATCTCTCTCCCCAGATGACTTTGCTTCATTTTTTGACGAGAAAATTGAGGCAATCAGAAGATCCTTCCACTCAACGGTCAATTCTCCTATCCAGCCCCAAGCGTCCTGTGACCACCAATTCCTTGCCCTCTCGCCACTCTCCACGGAAGAGTTACTGCTACTCTTGAAGTCCAGCAATCCCACCACCTCGCCCCTTGATCCGATTCCATCATCCATATTCCTGGAGTTGGCTTCAGATCTTCTTCCATACATTTCTCAGATTATCAATGGATCTCTTGAGACCGGCCATGTTCCATCTGCGTTCAAGTCTGCCATCGTCACTCCAATCCTGAAGAAACCATCTCTGGATTGCACGGAATTGAACAACTACAGACCCATATCCCTTCTCCCCTTTCTCTCCAAAGTCTTAGAGCGAGCAGTCTATAACCAACTCAACGTCTTCCTGGCTCAAAATGGTCTTCAGGATCCCTACCAGTCTGGATTTAAAACGGCGCACTCAACTGAAACAGCTCTTCTGGCTGTCACTCACGAACTTCATGCTGCAAGATCGAACAACCTGTCCTCCGTCTTGATTCTCCTTGATCTCTCGGCGGCCTTTGACACAGTGGATCACCAGCTCCTCCTGACCACTCTCTCCAACCTGGGGATTGCTGGCACTTCCTGGCAGTGGTTCTCCTCATACCTACAGGATCGTCAGTACCAAGTTTCATGGCAGGGCCATCGGTCCACTCCACGAAATTTGACAACTGGTGTTCCCCAAGGATCTGTCCTTGGTCCCCTTCTATTTTCTCTATATACCAGCTCTCTGGGGAAGGTCATACTCTCTCATGGCTTCTCCTATCATTCTTATGCAGATGACACTCAACTTATCCTCTCATTTCCCTCCCACGATCAACAGATCTCTACCCGTATCTCTAACTGCCTGGCTGATGTCTCCGCATGGATGACAGCTCACCACCTCAAGCTCAATCCTGACAAGACTGAGCTTCTCTACTCAAACCTTTCTCTACTCAAACTCTGCGTCATGACCTTCTCATCTCCTTTGAGGGATCACTTCTCGTCCCATCTCGATCGGCTAGGAACCTCGGTGTCACTTTCGACAACGAGCTCTCCTTCTCCTCCCACGTCCTTAATCTCTCTAGGTCCTGCCGGCACCTTCTTTTCAACATTAGAAGAATCCGTCCTTTCCTCACCACCCAGGCAACCCAACTGCTGGTCCAGTCCCTGGTCATCTCGAAGCTGGACTACTGCAACTCTCTTCTGGCAGGTCTTCCACTGAAGGCAACAAGACCCCTGCAATTAATTCAAAACGCTGCCGCTAGACTTGTCTTCAACCATGCCAAGTTCTCTTCATCCACTCCTCTACTGCGGGACCTGCACTGGCTCCCAGTGGCTGCTCGTATCAGGTTTAAAACTCTAACTCTCGCTTACAAGGCTACTAACAGCCTTGCACCATCTTATCTGTCTACTCTAATTAAACATCGTGTCTCTTCTCGTCCCCTCAGACCATCAAGCACTGCTCGGCTTGAACCTCCACCGTTGAAAAACCGAGGAAGACACGCATCAAGACTCTTCTCAGTTCTGGCCCCTCGGTGGTGGAACGAACTCCCCCTGTTGGTCAGAACTGCGGAGTCTCTCGCTGTCTTCAAACGTAGATTGAAGACCCACCTGTTCACAGAATTTCTGAGGGACTAATCCCTCCCAACCATCCACTCTCCTACCCTTACTCTTTCTTTCCAAAAATCTCTACTCTTTCCTACTTCCCACCCCTGCTCCTCCTCTCAACAAAAAAAAAAAAAAAAAAAAAATGTATGATGTATACTTGTTTTAAGAGCTCTTAGTCTGTTACTTAGGTGGTACTAGCTAATCAACAGTTCTGATCTGTGCTGGTTACCAAGATGACGATCGATTGTGGAAATAAAGCACTGTTGTAAGTCGCTCTGGATAAGAGCGTCTGCTAAATGCCGTAAATGTAAATGTAAATGTAACGTGTTAAACATAACGTAAAATAAAGAAATACAGAGGTACGCACACAGAATGACCAGCGCCCTGCTCTGATTCAATGGGGCTTATAACACCAACCCCCGATGATGCACACCTGGCACCCAATGCCAAGGAGTGCACAATCAGAGCAGGGCGCCCTCTACTGGCATGGAAACGTTACAAGTCCAGGCCTAATATCTACTTGTTTAGTCTGGATTTTAATAATTCATCTCTCTGTTATTTTAACGGAGCAGATTTATGGGTTCAGGAACACCAAGAACTTCACTAAACTCACCCAAGATGGTGGCGCGGTAAGACGATGGGTCCAAACTTTGGTGCTAAAGTCTTGTTAAAGTATTTAATCTGACTTTTCATCAGTATTCTTGCACATGAGCATCACATCTGTGAATGCTTTTAAATTTAACCTCCAAACACTGCTGGAGCTCAGGAATCAGGATTCAGTCTTCCAGCGACTCTCCGAACGACACTATGGGAGCTCGGCGTGCTGAGAAGACCAGGCCTTCAGTCCCCGAGATTGCCTGCTGTACCTGGCTGATTGCGAGGACATCGGAAGCGGTGTGAGAGGAAACAGAAACGCGGCAAGTGTGCTGGGGTCCGGGCTCAGCTCAAGGCTCCGTCCTCCTCGCCGATGTCCGCTCCCTGGATAGTAAACAGGACTGTATACGACTCCAGCTGAACACCCAGTGTGAGGACAGAGACTGCTGTGTTTGTTTTTATGGAGACATGGCTCAGTGACAGCGTTCCGGACACCGCCATCCAGTTCCCTGGACTCTCCGCGTTTCGCTCGGACAGAAACTCCGCTCTGTCTGGCAAGTCTCGCGGAGGGGGGCTGTGTGTTTACGTAAACACACAATGGTGTACGAACGCCGTGCTGGTCTCTACACACTGTTCGACACTACTGAATATCGTCAGATGTAGACCTTTTTATCTGCCCAAGGATTTTATTGCAATTTTTATCATGATGGTTAACATCCCACCCAGCGCTACTCAGCGACACTCAGACCACATCTCTGTTCTGCTGATCCAGCGTACAGACCCATCATCAGGCGTGTGAGGCCCACCCTGAAGCAGGTGAAGACCTGGCCCACAGGAGCCATCTCTGCTCTTCAAGACTGCTTCAAACACACCGACTGGGACATGTTTAGGGAAGCTGCATCCTGCAGCGACTCCATCAACCTGGAGGAGTACACAGCTTCAGTGACTGGCTACATCAGCAAGTGCATTGAGGATGTTACTGTCTCCGAGTTCATCATAACACGACCTGTTGTCGACGTCAGTTCTCAATCCATTTTTGACCATTGCGGAACCGTCGGTGTACAGCACCAGATCGGGATTCTGCAAAGGCACTTCTTGGGTGCTCGCCACTTCCTCCATTATCGTGATTATTTGGTCATCAATTTCTGTACCTGTAGGGAGTAGGGTCGCAGGGTTGGATAGAATTGCTTTTTCAATGACAATATTGGATGATTCCAGAACGGTGGACCATTTTGCCGAGCGGCTGTGACTTGTGATGCACGACTCAAGGTTAGCAGAGTATGGACAGCGTGTGGACATTTGACCACCAGTGTCTGGTCTAACACCAGGCTGGAAACTGTGTTAATGGCCAAATATGTTGCTTGAACTGCTCGAAGACACGGACCCCATCCAAGGGCCACGTTATCCAGTTTCGCTGAGTAGTATCCAACAGGTCTCTGCAAACCACCATGATCTTGTGAAAGCACTGCTGTCATGTATCCATCTCCTTCATGGACATTCAGTGTGAAAGGCTGTCCTGTGTCTGGAATTCCCAGAGCAGGTGCTAGACAGAACGCCTCTTTCAAATTCTGGAAAGCTTGGATTTTTTCTTGGTTCAAGTCGACTGGATCTGTTGGATCCTTCCATCCTTTTAGCAGATCAATCAAAGGTTGTGCAATTTCTGTGTACGAATCAACCCATGCTCGGTTGTAGTTGCACAATCCCAAGAAAGAGCGCAATTCCTTAATTGTTTTTGGCTCTTTTGCTGTCTTAATCGCTTGTGTTCGATCGTGAGTGATTTCTCGTTTTCCCTGTGAAATCTTCTGTCCAAGATAGACAACTTCAGCTTGCATGATTTGAGCTTTGTTGAAACTTGCTTTGTGTCCTTTTTCATGTAGAAGATCCAAGACATGCAAAACATCTTGCTCATGTTGATCTTCTTCCTCTGAAGCAATCAGGATGTCATCAGTGTGTTGAATGACTGTTGATTCCATTTCACGTCTTTCTCTGACGGGAGCAAAGCGGGCATCAGTGTCACTCTCGCTTTCACTCTCACTTTCATTCACTCTGTGGTTTTCTGCATGTTTTTTCTTCACAGAAGGTTTTTCACACGAAGTGTGTTTTAGTGGCGCATTGTTGGATGATGCGCTAGTTGAGGAGCCCCTTTTCTCACTCTCATCTCTCCCTGTGACTTTCCCTTCCTCTAACAAACCCCGCCGTTAGGTTGCCCTGAGATACCACTGAGCAAGGTACCGTCCCCGTCACTGCTCTCCGGGCGCTTTCAATAGCTGCCCACTGCTTGCACGGTGTTTGTGTGCATTGAGATCAGGATACAGTTTGTTTGCTGATAGAGGCTGAGCTGCTCCCAGAGGAATGAGGGAGGGGTAAGCAGGCATTACAGTAATATCGTACTTCTGGGTACGATTGCCTATTGAAGGATTGGTTCCGGTTAGGGCCCTGGACGTGGCTGTGGCTGGTCAGGGGCCCCTCTTTAGTGATGGATTGTATGTTGATTTTATTCATTTATTCCTATTATTTTACTCATATATCAGTCATATATCTAATTCTCTATTCCTATGTCCTTCTTTCTTCTCCCCACAATAGTTCATACTTCTCACCACACAAATTCCTAAACCCTTTGCTCTTCTCCCTACAATAGCTGTTCACCACATAGTTGTCTCCATTGCCCTATTCATGTACCTATGTCCTTCCATCCCTTAATTCCTCCCAGTGCCCTTTCACCCCTGTTAACCTAAATCCCTTCCCCAGGTACCATTCATGTCCCTGTCACCTTTAACCTATATATTATTAACTGCATCTCTATTTTTCTCTGTTCTCTTCTGAGTAATGCTTTCTTTGCAGGTCAAAAACACCCAAACAAGGTCACAGTCTTAGATTAAGTGTCTCCACCGGAGGCCTTGGAGCTCCCGGGGACACATAAAAAGGCACACGCTGAACTGTGCAGGTTAGAGAGAGGATTCAACACAGAGAGGAACACTGACCGGTCTCTTCAACATCTTGTAAGAACTTTGTTACTTTTCTGTTAATAAACTTTGCTTTAGCTTAAAAACCTCTTCACCTCTTCACTGACTCTTCGAACCTCGGTTCTCAATCGGAGAATCCAACTGTTGGTGTCAGAAACAAGATTGACTTGAGGAACAGATGGAAAAAGCAATTGGGAGACAATACGAATGACCAAAAGTCAGGAACAAAGGTGCTGACACTTTGACAGAGGTACGTCCTCCTACTTAATCTGCTGCTGAGTTGAGGATAACTGCTGTGTGTAAAAAGTAAACTCCCTCCTCTTCAAGATCAATCCAGAAAGGATTCTGTGGTGAAGATTTAAGCATTCTGGTAACAAATTTCCAATAACATCAAAAAATTGCACAGAAATTGAGAAAATTGTGAAAGCACAGGAAGTGAGGAAAAGAAATCAAGTACTTGGATAAAACTGTGACTTTGAGAAATTGTCATAATGTGGGGAAAGAAAAAATGGACAAGAACCAATATTGAGGAGAAAGGTGTGGTGGTGTTGGATGTTGATGTGGAACACACGACACTCAGCAAGTATGTAAAGGCCTCTTTGAACCTGAGTGAGATTGAACAGGAGATTGTGGACAAGTATGTGGTTACCGCTGATGTCAAAAGTATCTGGTCTTTGGATGTGATTCGTAAGGCTTGGGATAAAACTCAGCTTATGAAGAAGAGTGAGGTATGAAATGATGCAAAAAACTGAAGTGGATAGAGAGTCAAAAACCAACATTTCCAGATTAACTCCATAGTTGAAAAGGTTCAAAAGAAGGATGCCGAAGTTCGGAGAAAGGATGCTGAGGTCCAGAGAAAAGATGCTGAGATAAACAGATTAGAGGAGGAGTTGGAAAAAGTAAGAGTGGAAAGAGATGTATTGCAATCAGGTGCAAACAGAGCAAATGCCGAGCAGAGCAGCCTGGTGTGCAGGAACGAAGAGACCCCACCCTTCTTTCCCTCTGGGAGAAGCTCAGCCTCTGTCAGCAAACAGACTGTATCCTGATCTCAATGCACTGGAGAAGGAACAGCGGGGTTTATTGAAAGAAGGGAAAGTCACAGTAAAAAAGAAGAAAGAGAAAATGTGCTCCCCAACTAGCACATCATCCAACAATGTGCCACTGAGACACACTTCATGTGAAAAACACTCTGTAAGGAAAACAAATGGGGAAAATCACAGAATGAATGAAGCTGAGAGTGAAAGCAAGAGTGATACTGATCATGTCCCTGCCCGCCTTGCTCCCGTCAGAGGAAGAAGAGAAATGGAATTAACAATCATTCAATACGTTGATGACGTCCTGATTGCTTCAGAGGAAGAAGATCAACATGAGCAAGATGTTTTGCATATCTTGGATCTTCTACATGAAAAAGGACACAAAGCAAGTTTCAACAAAGCTCAAAGCTGAAGTTGTCTACCTCAGACAGAAGATTTCACATGAGAAATGAGAAATCACTCAAGATTGAACTCAAGCAATCAAGACAGCAAAAGAGCCAAAAACAATCAAGGAATCATGCTCTTTCTTTCATGGGTTGATTCGTACACAGAAATCACACAACCTCTGAATGATCTGCTGAAAGGCCGGAAGGATTCAACCGATTCAATTGAGATGAACGAAGAACAAATCCAAGCTTTCCAGAATCTGAAGAAGGCGCTCTGTCAAGCACCTGCTCTGGGAATTCCAGACACAGGACAGCCTTTCACACTGAATGTCCATGAAAGAGATGGACACATGACAGCAGTGCTTTCACAAGACCATGGTGGTGCAGAGACCTTTTGGATACCACTCAGCAAAACTGGATAACGTGGCTCTTGGATGGGGTCCGTGTCTTCCAGCAGTTCAAGCAACATATTTGGCCGTCAACACAGTTTCCAGCCTGGTGCTAGATCAGACACTGGTGGTCAAATGTCCACATGCTGTCCACACTCTGCTAACCTTGAGTCGAGCATCACAAGTCACAGCCGCTCGGCAAAATGGTCCACCGTTCTGGAATCATCCAATATTGTCATTGAAAAAGCAAGTCTGTCCAACCCTGCGACCCTACTCGCAACAGACACAGAAATCGATGACCATGATTGTGTTGAAATAATCACTACAATGGAGGAAGTGTCGAACACTCAAGAAGTGCCTTTGCAGAACCCCCGATCTGATGCTGTACACTGATGGTTCCTCAATGGTCAAAAATGGATTGAGAAGTGCAGGATGGGCAGTGACAACAGAAACGGATGTTCTGACCAGCCGGAGCATGTCTAAAGGGACATCCGCTCAACAAGCAGAATTAAAAGCTCTCATTGAAGCCTGCAAACTGCCTGAAAATCAAACAGCAAACATCTACACAGATTCAAGATACGCTTTTGGTCTTGTCCACAATTTTGGACTACTGTGGAAACAAAGTAAACCAATTAACTCAGCATTGGTTAGTTTTGTTTGAAGACCTAGCCTGGTGACCCATTAAAGCAGCTGTTTGTTTCTTGTTTGGTTGGCCTCCACTCAGAGGGTCCAGCTCCAAGAGGTAAGATTGAGTGCCCCAGGAGTGGTGCCTTTGGGGAGAGGGGTGATGTCACGGTTTGGGTTTGTTTGGTCACAGTAGAGGGCGCTCTGTTTATTGTGGCGGCTATTTAAGCCCAGATGAGTCAGAACAGTTCATTCATGAGGTGAAGCCTTAGGTTACGGGTGGTTTTTAGGGTCCTTGTGGCTTGTCTGGTTTGCATTTGTAAATAAAGTTATGTCCTGGATAACTGGCTCTGCGCAGATGTCCTTCCTGCACCACGCCACCGTTACAGATACCTGTGATGTACAATAGGGATAATTTTATGGATTTCTTTAACAATAAGATTGAAATCATTAAACAAGAAATCCAAAATCAAACACCAAACCCAGCACCTCTGCTGCCTGTGACAGATATAGATACAGATCAACCTGTATCAACGGAGAGATTAGACTACTTTAATCCAGTTCTGCAGACAGACCTCATCTCAGCTATTTCCTCTTCCAGATCTTATACTTCCATCCTGAATTCAGTTCCTACCAGAACAACTTAAAGAGGTCCCACCAGTGATAATCAGGCCTTTATTAGAAACTTTAGTAGAAAACCTGGACTTTGTGCCAGAAGTATTCAAAACAGCAGTTATTAATCCTCCACTCTAAAAACCTAATCTTCATCCATTCAAGTTAACAAACTATCCACCGATTTCTAATCAACCTTTTATATCAAAGGTTCTGGAGAAAGCTGTGATCCAGCAGTTCTGCTCATATCTTTGAGAAATTTCAGTCTGGTTTTCATCCCTCAGCACGAGTGAAAATAATAAACCATCTCTTAATGGTATCTGACCAAGGTTTGGTCTCCTTACTGGTCCTCCTGAACCTGCAGCATTTGAACCACAGACCACAATATCTCACTGCACAGACCAGAAACCCTGGAGTAACAGGAACCCTCTCCTGGTGTAATTCATACTCCACCAACCGTATCAACCTGGAAACATCAGTTCACACTAAAGTCAGTTCTGGAGTTCCTCAAGGCTCTGTCCTTGGTCCCCTACTCTTCATATGAGACCTGCTCCCTCTGGGTTCAGTAATCCAGAGACAGAATCAGCTTCCACTGTTACACTGACAACACACAGTTCTATATTTCAGACGAACCAGACGGTCAACTCAGATTAAAATGTTGGAGGATTGTATAGTACAAGGGTGTCAAACTCACACAGGGGGCCAAAACTAAAAGCACACTTTGGGTTGTGGGCCAAACAGGATAAACATTTATTGAACAGACTACACATTTTTTTAACATAAGGCATCACCAGTATGCCTTGGTTAAGGCGTTGGACTTAAGATCCAAAGGGCAAATTCCCTCGTGGGTTTGAACCCTACTCCTGGTAGGTTAAATCCATGAATCAAAGATATTAGTTGTTATCAAGAAAGTAATGCTCAGCTTATAATGTTCATTTAGGGTGGTGGTGGTCTAGTGGTGGTACTTGCCTATGGACCAATGGCTCAAGAGGTCCCAGGTTCAAATCCCACCTCCAGCACTACCACCACTGGGTCCCTGAGCAAGACCCTGAACCCTGAGTGTCTCCAGGGGGGACTGTCCCTGTAATCAGGACATGGAAGACACTCTGGATAAGAATGTCTGCTAAATGCCGTAAATGTAACATAAATATGAATCGAAACAGACTGGATACAATATTATTACAAAATAAATCAACTGAAACTTAAAATGACATAATATATTTTCCTCTCCATAAAAATATCTCCTGACAAAATTATACAAATTGAAAATTTGAAAATATAAAACCTGAAAATATAAGTAAAAATGTGATTTTAAGTAAAAGTTAAAATAATTCTGATTAAACTCAATTCACATTTTCCATTTTCTTTGCTCTTATGCCATTTTAACAGAGCTGGACACTTGGTATCTTGTCTTCAACAAGTTGGTTTATGTTTGGCCATCATTAGGGGCCAAACATAAACATAATTCCACTGTCAGAAGCCTGAACATCACAGTGGACTGGGATCTTTCTCTGGATCCACACTGGAACCATCACTAAAAGACTTTCCTTCACCTCAGAAACATCACTAAACTCAGAAGCTCCCTCACACGACATGATGCAGAAACACACTTTTATCACCTCCAGACCAGATTACTGTAATGTCCTGCTGTCAGGATGATCCAATAAAACCTGAAATGAGGAACGTCATTTCGTTTCACTGTGTACTGTGTACATGGTTGAAATGACAATAAAAATACTTGATCTTCTCTCTCTCTTATTCTCTTCATTCAGCAGCTGCTCAAAGTTCTCCTTCCATCTGCTCAACACACTCTGTTCACTTGTTTCCATTTTTATCCTTCATCGCTCTGACCTGCTGCACATCTCACTGACCTTCTCGGTGAGGATTTCTGGCAGTATTTTGCTCAATGAGAGAAAATTGGGATCAGACTTTAGTTCAAATTTAACAGTTAATTGGAGAAAGTTTATAAGAAAGCAGAAATAAATCTCCAAAATTATTGAAGGAATATTCAATTCAATTCAATTCAATTCAATTTATTCTTATATAGCGCCTTTTACAACACAGTTGCCCCAAGGCACTTTACACTGGTGGTGGATGGTGGAACAGGTTACAGTGATAGATGTTAAAGCCGGACAACTACAAAGGAGAGGAACCAAAAACTCCACTATGTGGAGAAAAAAAACCTCTGAGGGTCCAAGGTCAACCGGCTACCCAACCCCCTTGGGTCTACTAGAGTTAGTTTGGTTTTAAACTCCAGGATCAGTGAGGAGTCCCAAGTTGCTTCCAGGTATCGATGAGCTGCCAGGGTTCCTTGGCGTATCAGATGCATCACACAGACCAGATGGTAGCTCGGCACTGGACTCAGGTGATGACCACAGCGGGCCCCCCCGGACATGTGGGGAGAGAAATGGAATGAGGGGGTCAGTAATGAGCAGGATCCAGTAGTGACAGACACAGAAATGAAACAGTGCGATGGCATGTACAGCAGCACCAGCGACATTAGTAATGGTGCACGATGGTGATTGGTGCGGGTAAGCTAAACTAAAGAAGTAAGTCTTCAGCCATGATTTAAAGACTGAGACTGAATCGGCATCCCGTACAGAAGCAGGCAAGCTGTTCCACAATCTCGGGGCCCTGTAACTGAAAGCTCGTGCTCCTATAGGGACAATTAGGAGATCTTTATTCTGGGATCTAAGTGGGCGATTAGGTGTAGAGGTATTAAGCAGTTCGGTTAGGTATATTGGGGCAAGACCTTTAAGTGCCTTGTAAGTTAAGAGGAGGACCTTGAAGTCAGCCCTGTACCTAACAGGAAGCCAGTGAAGCAAGGAGAGTATGGGAGTTATGTGGTCGTACTTCCTGCTCCTACTAACAATCCTAGCGGCTGTGTTCTGAATGCGCTGTAGGGTGCTTAATGTGCCCTGAGAGCTTCCAGAAAGTAGGGCATTAGAGTAATCTAATCTACTGTATACAAATGCATGTACTACTTTCGCCGTGTCTTTCATTGACCGAAAACGCCGTAGTTTGGCAATGTTCCAAAGGTGCAGGAAGCATGTCTTCGCAACTGCATTAACACGGGGATTAAATTAAAGATTTGAATCGAAAATAACACCAAGGTTACGTGCCAGAGTACTAACTGAAAACTTCAACCCTGCATCCCGGATATGCGAAATGAAGTTGGCCCTTTCTACATCACTACTACAAAACAAGAACAGCTCAGTTTTTTCGGGGTTTAGTGAGAGGAAGTTGTTATTCATCCAATCCCTAATATCACTGAGGCAGCTAATTAAAGTGCCGGTTGATGCTTTATCACATGATTTAACAGATAGGTATAGCTGAGTGTCATCAGCGTAGGAGTGGTAACTAACATTATGCTTCCGTATAATAGTGCTTAGTGGGAGCATGTTGAGGGAGAAGAGCACTGGGCCTAACACCGACCCTTGTGGGACTCCATAGTTAACTAGTGACATAGGTGAGGGGGTGCCAAAATCATCCATTTGGATGAAGTAGTAACGGTTTGTGAGATAGGAGTTGAACCACTTAAGGGCTGTTCCGCTAATGCCGACAGTGGAAGCCTATTTCTAAAATGGAGTGATCTACCGTGTCGAACGCAGCACTAAGATCTAACAGAACAAGAACAGTGATGTTTCCTGCATCACTCAAGACCATTATATCATTCACCACTCTAGTTAGAGCAGTTTCTGTGCTATGGCCGTGCCGGAAGCCTGATTGGAATTTATCTAAGAGGTTATGCGTGTCTAGATATGACTGCAGTTGTCTCGCAACTAGTTTTTCCAGAATCTTAGAGAGAAACGGGACATTAGAGATGGTCTATAATTACTTGGTGAGCGAGGGTCCAAGTTAGGTTTTTTAAGCTGTGGTCTAACCACTGCTGTTTTAAACTGATTGGGGACGACACCTGAGGTCAAGGATGCGTTCATGATATCAAGTATAGGTGTTGATAGTATTCCTAAGGATTCCTTCAGGAGCTTGGTTGGGATGGGATCTAAACGACAGGTCGTGGACTTTGCCTTGGTTATAACAGAAATTAGCTCAGAGTTATCGATGAGATTAAAATCACTAAAATATTGTGAGTACTGTTCTGGTAATGGATTAATTTGAGGGCTAATAGGGCACATTTGGAGCCTAATGTTGTTAATTTTATCATTAAAAAACTATCGTTAGTAATACTACACGCTGGCCTTTTATCAGTTTTGTCTGTTAGCTGAGCGAGTGTCTGAAATAAATAGCGGGGGTTCTGCTTGTTGTTCTCAATAAGCTTTGAATAGTACTCAGTGCGAGCACTATATAGAGCTTTCTTATATTGTTTTAGTTTAGCAGACCATAGAGCCTGAGAGGCTTGGAGACCTGTTGTCTTCCATCTGCGTTCTAGCTTACGGCACTCCCGCTTAGCAGCCCGTGTGTGATCACTGAACCAGGGAGAGTGCCTGATAGTTCTGACCTTCTTTATCTTAATTGGGGCGACCTGATCAAGGATCTGCCCAACTACTGTATTGTACATGTCGGTGATGTCATTAACAGTTTTGTTACCGGTGAAGTCTATCTCTGTTACGGCCTCCATAAACTGGACACATTTAGCCCTGTTTAGGTGTCATGTTGTACTAGTCCTTTCACTGAGGTACGGTGGAGACATATTAATCTCAAACGTGATTAAAGAATGGTTGGAAAAACGTTTATTTAAGGAGTGGACCAGTACAGTATCAATGTCAAGTCCATATGAGATAATTAGATCTAGCATGTGTCCTTGTACATGGGTAGGTCCTGATATATGCTGGGTGCAGTTTGAGGAGTGTATCTGAAGTTACTTTCACTTTTCCTCACACTGTGCAGTTGTGTTGAGAGTTGAGGATGGGAGTGTGTGTTCTCTGTGTGTTTGTGGTCGCTCTGCAGCTGGGAGTGTATGTGGAGTCTACACACACTGGTGAGTACAGACTGAGGTGATCTTTGATGGTTTATCACTCTTCCCAACACTTTCCTCCATCTTCTTTAATCTGAGCTGATCGTCTGGTTTGTCTGAAGTATAGAACTGTGTGTTGTCAGTGTAACAGTGGAAGCTGATTCTGTCTCTGGATTACTGAACCCAGAGCGAGCAGCTCTAATATCAAGTCAAGAAATTAAGGATTTTATTGTCATTTCAGCCATATACACAGTACACAGTGAAACGAAATAACGTTCCTCCAGGACCGTGGTGATACACACAAGACACAAGACAACATAAGACACAACATAATACACAAGACAAGGCAACAAGTGCAGACAAGACAGACAACAACAGACAGCACAGCAGACAGTACATTCATCCGTAAGAGGGCCGCAGTGTTTTAGAACAAAGCAGCCCAGGTAGTTTGCAGTGTAACAGTGTGGCGGAGCAGCATTATTATTAAAGTGCAGAGTGCAACAAGAAATAAATAAATAGATAATGGTGGAATGAGAAGACGGAATGAGGAGACATTAGTGGTTTAAGAGTCTGATGGCCAGGGGGAAGAAACTATTTCCCATCCTGGAAGTGGAGGCCCGTATGCTGCGGAACCTTTTCCCGGATGGCAGGAGGGAGAAGAGAGTGTGGGACGGGTGGGAGGGATCATCCACAATGCTGGTTGCTTTGCGGATGCAGCGAGTGGTGAAAATGTCCTGTACAGTGGGCAGAGAGATCCCGATGATCTTCTCAGCTGTTCTCACTACCCGTTGTAGGGACTTGCGGTCTAAGACGTTGCAGTTCCCGTAACCAGGCAGTAATGCAGCTGCTCAGGATGCTCTCGATGGTTCCTCTGTAGAAGATGGTGAGGATGGAAGTTGGGAGACTGGCTTTCCTCAGTCTATGTAGGAAGTAGAGACGTTGCTGGGCTTTCTTAGTGATGGAGTTGGTGTTGAGGGTCCACGTGAGGTTGTCAGTTATGTGAACACCAAGAAACTTGGTGCTCTGGAACATCTCCACAGGTGAGGTGTTCATGTTCAGTGGAGCGTGGTCCCGACGTGATCTCCTGAAGTCAACAACCATCTCTTTAGTCTTGTCGACGTTCAGAGACAGGTTGTTGGTTCTGCACCAGTCCATCAGCTCTTGTATCTCCTCTCTGTAAGCTGCCTCATCTCCACCGCTGATCAGACCCACCACGGTTGTAACATCAGTGAATTTGGTGATGTGGTTTGAGCTGTGCTTGGCTGCACAGTCGTGGGTCATCAGTGTGAACAGCAGTGGGCTGAGCACACAGCCCTGGGGGACCCTGTGTTCAGCGTGATGGTGTTGGAGGTGCTGCTACTGATCCTGACTGACTGGGGTTTCCCAGTCAGGAAGTCCAGGATCCAGTTACAGAGGGAGGTGTTCAGGCCCAGCAGCCTCAGCTTCTCACTCAGGTGCTGAGGGATGATGGTGCTGAATGCTGAACTGTAGTCGATGAACATCATTCTGACATAACTGTCCTTTCTGTCCAGATGAGAATGGGCCAGTTGGAGTGTGGTGGAGATTGCATCGCCTATTGAGCGGTTGGGATGATACGCAAACTGCAGGGGTTACAGTGATGAAGGGATCTGAGACTTGATGTGCTTCATGACCAGCCTCTCGAAGCACTTCATGATGATGGGTGTGAGTGCTACGGGACGATAGTCATTGAGGCAGGAGATAGATGATTTCTTTGGCACTGTAATGATGCTGGTTGTCTTGAAGCACCTTGGAACAACAGTGGTGCTCAGAGAGATGTTGAAGATGTCAGTGAGAACATCTGCCAGCTGTTCTGCACATCCTCTGAGCACACGACCTTGAATATTGTCTGGACCAGCAGCTTTCCATGGGTTGACTCTGAGAAGAGATCTTCTCACCTTGGCTGTGGTCAGACAGAGAACCCGGTCATTCGGAGGAGGTGTGGTCTTAATTGTCGTGTTGTTCACTGCATCAAAAAACCATTAAGAGATGGTTTTCTATTTTCACTCATGCTGTTTCAGTGCTGGGAACTGATAACCAGACTGAAATTTCTCAAAGATGGTATTTTTGTGTAGATATGAGCACAACTGCTGGACCACAGCTTCTCCAGAATCTTTGTTAACTTGAATGGATCAAGATTAGGTTTCTTGAGTGCAGGATTAGTAACTGCTGTTCTGAATACTTTTGGCTCAAAGCCCAGGTTGAGAGAGTTTACTATTTCCAATAAAGGCCTGATTATCAGTGGCGTGACCTCTTTAAGTAGTCTGGTAGGAACGGAATCCAGGTTGAAAGTAGAAGATCTGGAAGAGGAAATAGTTGAGATGAGGTGGATCTGCAGAACTGGATTAAAGTAGTCTAACCTCTCTGTTCGTTTGATTTCAATCTTATTGTTAAAGAAATCATGTCACGGTGGCAGGGAGCGGGAAGGATGTCATGGTGGAGCCAGAGGTTCTAGACATGCTTTTATTAAACATAAACAGGAATCCAGACACGAAACTGGACCATGAACAAGAACGAAACCAAAATCCAGACACGTAACTGGAATACTTCAGACACAAAACCACCCATAACACTAACAAAAGTAAAGTGAATGAGCCGCGCTCTGTTCTGACTCATTGAGGCTTAAGTAGTCAGCCTCAATGTAGCACACCTGTCCATCAGAACAGAGCGCCCTCTACTGTGAGTAAAACGAAACACCAACAGTACAACCCAAGTCCTGACAAATCCATAACATTTTCTCTGTTGTACATCAGATGTATCTGACCTTCAGCTCCACCATGGTTCTTTGTGAGTGTAGATAGTGTTGAATAAAAATCTAGAATTATTTTTATTGGACTCTATTAATGTGGATCAGTAGGCTGAGCGTGTGAATATAAGTGCCCTCTTATGCTGTATGAAGCTTTACATCCAGGCAGTGAAATGGTTCTAATTTTGTCAATCACCATTTACGCTCTAGTTTCTGCACCTTTTGCTTTAGAGCTCGCGTTTCATTGGTGGACCATGGAACAGGCTTTTTTTTTTTCAATTCTAAAACAGTGTTACATTGTCCAACATGGAATAAAACATGTTCTCTAGATGATCAGTAAGATTATCCAGCTCTTCTGGGCCAGATGGTGAACTAATTTTAACCCAGGTTTCTGTGAAGCACAGAACATTAGAATCCTCTTCATTAATCATCTCATTCACAATCATGGCTTTAGAGTTTCTTATATTGAGAACCGGCTTGAGAAGGGAAGGTGCTGTTGTTTGCTGATTTAGAAAATTTAACATTGATCAAATTGGTAGAGCAGGTTTTCTGATTTTTTATTTTTGTTCAGGTAACATTTACATTTGCAGCATTTAGCAGATGCTCTTATCCAGAGTGACTTCCATGTCCTAATTACAGGAACAGTCTGCCTGGAGACACTCAGGGTTAAGGGTCTTGCTCAGGGACCCAGTGGTGGTAGTGCCAGAGGTTGGCTTTGAACTTGGGACCTTTGGAGCCATTGGTTCACAGGCAACTACCCTCCCACTAGACCACCACCACCACCACCCTACAGCAGTCTCAATATGGTGAACCTTGAGTGACACCTCATTGAAGATATCAGAAATTCAGTTTGGCTGGTCTGTCTGTGGCCTGGTCTCAGCCCTGGATTGTCAGCAGCGGCTGCCTAAACTACTCTTCCTACTAACTAAGAGAATGTGGGCTGCAAGAAATGAGAGCAGCACCACCCTGTGAGGAGTGGGCACCATCCAAACCTAAAAGACCAGGCTTGCCCTCAAAAGCAGTCCAATTATCTTTGCACCCCACATTATTTTCTGAACACCTCTTGGACATCCAACAGTGTAACGCCCAAAACCTGCTGTAAGCTTCAACGCCGCACCTCATTAGTATTGGCCCAGAGCTTATTACACCATCAGAAATAGTCTCGCCAAATTTAAACACATCTATAACACGATGCTTGGTTGTCTCTGACTGCTGCAGACAAATATCATTAGCCCCTACATGGAAGATCACCCTTTCATACCTGTGACCAGTTAACAGTCTAAGATTCCCTAACAAGTTCGGGGCCCTGGATCCTGAAAAACATCTAACAGTAGGTGGCGCTGCTGGCCATAAAAGAGTTGCTATTTTCACATGGCAGATAATAGTGTCTTTGATTATCAGAGCACCTTTAAGAGGCTTCTCAGGCTTCTTATCTGGTGATTTAGTTTTACAGCTATGCCGCCAAGACTTCACCCACTCGCTCCGCTGCAAGGGCTCTGACTGCTCAGCCCACTGTTGTTCACACTGATGACCCACGACTGTGCAGCCAAGCACAGCTCGAACCACATCACCAAATTCACCGATGATACAACCGTGGTGGGTCTGATCAGCGGTGGAGATGAGGCAGCTTACAGAGAGGAGATACAAGAGCTGACGGACTGGTGCAGAACCAAAAACCTGTCTCTGAACGTCGACAAGACTAAAGAGATGGTTGTTGACTTCAGTAGACCAGGTTGTGACCACTCTCCATTAAATATCAAGTCTCCATAAACTCACCCATGGAGCTGACCCAGAGCACCTAGGATTTGTTTCTTGGTATTTACATAACTGACAACCTCACGTGGACCCTCAACACCAGCTCCATCACACCGAAAGCCCAACAGCATCTCTACTTCCTCTGCAGACTTTGGAGAGCCTATCATCCACCACCTATCCTCACCATGTTCTGCAGAGGAACCATCGAGAGCATCCTGAGCGGCTGCATCACTGCCTGGTCTGGGAACTGCAACATCTCCAAATGCAAGTCCCTACAACAGATAGTGAGAGCAGCTGAGAAGATCATCGGGGTCTCTCTGCCTTCTGTTCAGGACATCTTCACCACTCGCTGCATCCGCAAAGCCTCCAGCATTGTGGATGATCCTTCTCACTCATCCCACACTCTCTTCTTCCTCCTGCCATCCAGGAAAGGGTTCCACAGCATACAAGCCTCTACTACCAGGATGGGAAATAGTTTCTTCCCCCTAGCCACCAGACTCTTGAACTGTAAATGATACTTCAGTGACCTGCTCCTTCTGTTCATCTTCCTGGAAATGTCCTGGTCCCCAGTTATGCACAGTCCCTTTAATATGCTTACTATTTAATTTGCACTCTGTGCATTTGAATTAATGCTGCTCATTAGACTACTACAGTCTGGTTGCAGCACTCTTTTCCACCACATTTGTGAACAACTGTCTGTCTGTTGTTGGATGAACGTCCTGTCTGTAATCATTCTGTGTAATAACTGTTATCTCCACTGTCTCCAACAGTCCTGTCCTGTGTTCTATGTGATGTGAGTGGAGCACCAGGGTCCTAGAGGAACGTCATTTCGTTTCACTGTGTACTGTGTACATGGTTGAAATGACAATAAAAATACTTGATCTTCTCTTTCTCTCATTCTCTTCATTCAGCAGCTGCTCAAAGGTCTCCTTCCGTAACCCTAGGTCTCTGTTCACTTGTTTCCATTTTTATCCTTCATCGCTCTGGAGCTACTGGAGCTACTGTGGGCAGCCAGGACTGTTCAGCGATATTGCCGAGCTAATAAGATGATGAGGCAAGAAATGAAGTCTTTGAAGGAGAAAAAGATGGCTGCTGTTGTTCTACAAGCCGCATTCCGAGGGATGAAAGCCAGACAGACTCTGAAACAGAAGCACCAGGCTGCTGCAGTGATACAATGTGCTTACAGGGCTCACTGTGCTCGGACACGATATTTATGCATCAAACATGCTGCTGTTGCCATCCAGCTTAGGTATCGTTCCACACTTGATGCCAGAAAGCAGAGAGAGGAATTCTTGAAATTGCGCTCTGCTGCAATGTTCCTGCAAGCCTGCTTCAGAGGTCAGAGGGTCAGAAGGGAGGTGATCATGCAACATTATGCAGCTTCCCTGATTCGGGCTGCATTCAGAAGACACCGGGAGGTAGTTAAGTACCAGGCCATAAGGGTGTCAGCCATCATCATTCAAAGACATTATAGGTCCTACATTAAGGTGAGGGGAATCCTAGTGTCCACTGCCTGGACATGGCTGGTCAGAGGTGCTTTGTATAGAAGTGTTTTGTGGATCTGACCATATGCCCCAAAAAGAGACTTTTTTTGTAGAGTGTTTTTTGTTCTTGACCTCCCCCCGGAGGTTCGGCTATGTTTTGGCGCTTCGGGAGCCGCGCCTTTTGGGGGGGGATTCTGTCACGGATGAGGTGTTTTGTGCACGATAGAGGGCGCTCTGTTCTGACTGAGCACACCTGAGCCTTTAATGAAGGCACAGGTGTGCCTCATTGGGGCTGACTATTTAAGCCCCGATGAGTCAGAACAGAGCGCGGCTCATTAGTTAGGCTCAGCCTACACACTGTGGTGGTTTTGGTATTTGGTAACTTGGTATCTTGGTTTAGGCTGCAGTTCCTTGATTTTAGTTAGAACTGCAGTCCTTGGTTTTGTTTTGTTTTGTTTTGTTAATATAGTTAAATAAACTTATAACCCAAACTCCTGGCTCTGCATCGGCGTCCTCCCTGCACCCCGTCACCGTTACAGGTAGTAAAGTACCAGGCCATAAGGGTTTCAGTCATCATCATCCAAAGACATTATAGGTCCCACATTAAGGGTAAATTTGAACATAAGAAATTCCAGATGTTGAAAAGTTCTGCGATACGCATCCAGGCAGCTTTTAGAGGTTATTCCGTTCGAAAGAAGGTTGCTGCAATGCAAAAGCTGCCACCATTATTCAGGCTGCAGTAAGAAAGCACAAGCAAAGATCTGTTTTCAAAAAGCAGTGCTTGGCAGTAAGTCTTCTTCAGAGGACGTTCAGAAGGTGGAAACTTGGACATCAGAGGTATCAGCTGTTCTTACCCTAGGTATCAGCAATTTGCTTGCAAATGTCATTCAGAAGAGGCAAGGGATCTGGCCAAACAGATCAGAGCTGCAAGGACAATCCAATCTCACCTCGGAGATGAACAAATCAGCTGCATGAACGTTCCGATCACTCAACAGGAAGAGTTGCTGACAGAGCTCCATCAGCAGCTGATGGAGAGAAAAGCCTCTATGCTACAGGTGAACGCATCTGTCACAAACGAAAGGTTGAAACTAAAGGAAAGGATCACCTATCTGCTTCCTCAGCTGGAGAGGACGAAAGGACTCTTGTCCATTTGTCAGAGGGAGATCAAAACCGTGGAAACCGAAAGAAAAGCTCTGGCTCAAGACAAAGGTGAGCTTCAAGGAAAAAGCAGTAAATTCAGAAAGGAGGGAGAAGTCTCCAGAATAAAGCTGCAAGCTGTGATGGTTGTCCAAAGAGAGAGGCTGGAGAGAATGAATGAACAGATGGACCAAACTGCATGCCAAGCAACGAGGTGTTGGATTCTCCGATTGAGAACCGAGGTTCGAGGAGTCAGTGATGAGGCGAAGAGGTTTCAAGCTATATCCAAGCGTATTAACAGAAGAGTAACAGAGTTCTTGCAAGATGTCAAAAGACTGGTCAGTGTTCCTCTCTATGTTGAATCCTTTCTCTCTCTATCTTGCACAGTTCAGAGTGTGCCTTTTTATCTGTCTCCGGGAGCTCCAAGGCCTCCGGTGGAGACACCTAATCTAAGACTGTGACCTTGTTTGGGTGTTTTTAACGTGCAAAGAAAGTGTTACTCAGAAGAGAACAGAGAACAGAGAATATATGCGTATATATAAGTAAGTAAATCAAGCTACAATCCGTCACTCCCCCCTGTGATTCTATGTAAACCCATTGAATCAACATTAAATCATTAAATGAACACTAATTTAATTGAATTAAAATGAAGACCCTGATCATCATACTAAATATTCTAAATCAAACTGTGATGAATTAATTATACCATCGTCATCATGTATCATTACAGGTAATGATCAAATATTTCCACATCTGGAGACAGAGAGATTACATTTACATGTACAGCCTTACATGTCCTGGAAACAAAGCATAACACAGTCTTGATTATCAGGAGAATCAGAGTAATTGAACATATGAGTACAACAAAGACTTGAGGAATATGAGTGGCCAGAACCCCAAACATGCTGGTGAACCATCCGAAGGGGTCCACTGAAGCTGTAGAGGCGGTGTGCATAACTTTGACCTGTTTTCTGATCTCTAAAATTAGAGTTGAGACATTATGGGACATGTCTGGAATGAATGAGCAACACTCGTCCCCAATAACAGCACAAGTTCCACCTTTTTCTGCAAGCAAGAGGTCAAGAGCCAACCTGTTCTGGAGAGTCATGTGTCTCATATTGATTAGTTCATGGTTAATTTGATCTAAAGCACATGCTGTATCATTATTAACATCTTCCATTACTCTCACTACTTCTCTAATTTCATCTAAAGCTACTGTCATCCCATAATTAGGAAAAAGAGCTGAAAAGCATCTTTTAGCAGGTTGCGCTACAAGTTCATGTGAATGAAATAAATCCCGTTTGTGTAAATGATTAAGTCTAGGATCAGTAGTGTGTCTCAAGGCTGGTATGACGTAAGCTGCATAACATGTACCTGACCATCGTTCAGGCAGATAACTGTAAGCTGTGTTACCACAAACGTACACGGTCCCGTTCACAGTGGGAGCGTCATCTGAAAAATATGCAGTTTTGGAAATCAAGGTAAACCGTACAGAATGATCATTCAGACGTACTATGACCGACGGTACATCAGGTGTGATGGCTAAATTACATACACTAGTACCCAAATAAGGCCCAGAACCATTATTACTCCAACATAGATTTCCCTTGGGTGTGTACGCTAACTTTATGGGTGTATCGGGTTTGGTTATTGGTCTTACGTGGTGAGTAGCAGTTATGACTGTCTCATTACCCAAATCCTCACGTTTCAGAAAGGGCCAGGTGCAGTCGTGATCAGTGATGGCAAGGGGAACTGCAATTTGTGGGAATATTTCCGCACCATGTGGAATTAGGCCACAGATCCAACAATCTGACTTGTTAAATACTTTTGCAAAACCATGCGCTGCAGCTATAAAGGTGTTTCCCCTTAAACCGTCATTGTGACTGACCACGAGGGCAACCTGTAAATACAAACACAAGAGAAGGTTGAACATCATGGTACTCTTCATACACATAAGAGCTATGTATTTATGTATGTGTATGTGTGAATGGGTTTACTGTCTTCAGGCTGGTTGAAGTTTCATCCACTTCGTTGCCCAGCAGTGGAGGCTACTAAGGGAGAGGTTACTAGCACTTCACCTTAGAGCATTCCTCTATGTCAGGAACAAAGTTCACTCTCTTGCAGTGGCTGGCATGGATCCACCTCTTCTTGCCAGACACCTTCACTGCAGCAGATGTAATCAGGAGCACCTGGTATGGGCCCTCCCACTTTGCACCAAGTGGCTCTTTTTGTGGTTTTCGGACTAACACCCACTCACCCGGCACCAATGAGTGACCCCCTCCCTCCGGCTGGGCCCACGCGTTGGCTGCCTGTTGAGAGGCACATTGAACGGCATGTATCAGTTTGTCGCAGTATTCAACCAAAGCATCGCTAGCGAGGTGAACATCTGCTTGTCTCAAGTCAAAGCTTCCTGGCAGGTTCATGGGGCGGCCAGTGATAATCTCATATGGACTGAGTCCAGTTTTCTTGTTTGCTGTCGCTCTGATGCTGCACAGGACGATAGGCAGGGCCAAGGGCCAAGCAAGACCTTCTTGGTGGTATTTGGAAAGACGACTTTTGATCACACCATTCATTCTCTCAACTTGTCCTGAAGACTGAGGATGATGAGGACAATGGAATGCCCATTCGATGCCCATCAGTCGACAAATTTCTTGACAAACTGCACCTGTGAAGTGTGTCCCTTAAGCTGAGTCAATGCGACAGGGCAGGCCCCATCTCGGTATGAAATCCTTCACCAGGGTTTTCGCTGTGTGGGCAGCCGTTGCTTTTCGGCATGGTGAGGCTTCCACCAATCTTGAAAACTTGTCCACAATGACCAACACGTCTGAATATCCATGGTTCATTGGTAAGGTGATGTAATCAACCTGCAGATGCAGAAAGGGTCCTGGCGGTGCAGGAAACTTCAATGTTGGGATTGGAGTTCCAGGTCCTGTGTTGTTTTTCTGACAGGTCATGCACTGACTCACAACATGTTGTGCCTGAGCACGAAACTGAGGACTCCACCAGTGGTGGTTGAACCGATTAATCATTTTCTCAAGACCAATGTGTCCAACAGAATGGATTTGCTGTGTGAGATATGGAACTAGTGATGCTGGAGCCACTGTTCTCTGTGAATCTCCAAATCTCCAAATATCGTCTTGATGCAGTTTTGCACCCTTTTCCATCCAAGTCCATCGTTCTTCAGCTGGGCTGTTGTGTTGCATGTTTTTGACGTCTTCCATGTGTTTGTGGAGTGCTCTGACACTGGC
>CM029394.1:7599050-7617980 GCA_017165825.1 Hepsetus odoe
AGAGGTGATGAAGAGGTGATGAGGAGATGATGGGTAGATATGGTGTCAAGGTGAGGTCTGCAGTGGGAGTGACGGATGCATTTAAGGTAGAGGTTGGATTACATCAAGGATCAGAAATACTTTGGATCAACAGTTCAGTGTAATGGGGAGTGTGGAAGAGAGCAGAAGAAAAGAGTGCAGGCAGGTTGGAATGGGCGGAGAACCAGCTAGGGTAAATAGGGTGTTGGTGGTCTAGTGGTAGGATACTTGCCTATGGACCAATGGTTCAAGAAGTCCCAGGTTCGAATCTCTGGCACTACCACCACTGGGTCCACTGGGTCACCACTGGGTCCAGGGGGACTGTCCCTGTAATTAGGACATGTAAGTCGCTCTGGATAAGAGCTTCTGGATAAGAGCTTCTGCTAAATGCCGTGAATGAATGTAAAAGGGAAGGTTTACAGGACAGTTATGAAACCAGCTATGTGGTATTTGTTGGAGATGGTGGCACAGAGGAAAAGACAGGAGGCGGAGCTGGAGGTGTCAGAGTTAAAGATGCTGAGATGTTCGTTGGGTGTGACGTTAAAGATGCTGAGATGTTCGTTGGGTGTGACGAGGATGGACAGGATTAGAAATGAGTATATTATAGGGACAGATCAGGTTGGACGTCTTGGAGACAAAGTTAGAGAAGCAAGGTTGTATTGGTTTGGACATGTCCAGAGGAGAGACAAGGAGAATATCAGGAGGAGGATGTAGAAGATGGAGCTTCCAGGAAAAGAGGAGAAGAGGATGACCAAAGAGGAGGTTTATGGATGTGGTGAGAGAGGACATGCAGGTGGTTGGTTTGAAGCAGGAAGACGCAGAGGACATCTAAATGGGAGCAGCCGAAAGAAAAAGAAGAAGAAGATAATCAGTCTTCTTGTGTTGTCTAACTTGTGTTGAGGGGCAGTGGTGGGTGTTGGTTAGGGTGTTGGCCTGAGAATCAGGGGTTCGTACCTCTTCTCAATAGGCTGCTCTGAGGTACCCTTGAGCAAGGTGCCGTCCCCGTCTCGCTCCTCCCTGCGATGGGCTGGCGACCTCTCCAGGGTGCGTCCCCCATCCTTCGCACTGTGTGCGCTGGGTTGGACTCCAGCACTCCCCCGCGACCCCGTTTGGGACAAGCGACAGAAAATAGATGGATGGAAGGAGGAACTTGTGTTGTTTAAATGTCTGAAGGTGTGTTTAGAGAAGTCTAACTCAAGTCTGTCTGTCTTCATAGTTTGCTGCCGTCAAGTTTTCTTCTACCTTTCGAACAGTTTTCACCTTTAATGACTACACGAACGGCACGGCCAAAGAAAAGCTGGATAAAGAGCCGCAAATGAAGGAACTCACAAACACACACCGGGCCATCGAGTTTGTTCTGTGAGTAAACGTTTCAGCAGATGTTGAGAAAGTGAGTTAAGGTCTCCTGAACCCCCTGAACAGATCACATCTTAAGAACAATTTATAAATAAATAAGAATATTTAACATTAATTAATGTAAATCCGGGGCTGTGGTGGCCTAGTGGTTAGGGCATTGGCCACATAATCGGAGGATCGGGGGTTCGAACCCCTTCCCAATGGGTTGCCCTGAGGTACCCTTGAGCAAGGTGCCGTCCCGCTCCTCCCTGCGATGGGCTGGCGACCTGTCCAGGGTGCGTCCCCCGTCCTCGCCCTGTGTGCGCTGGGTTGGTCACCAGCACGCCCCCACGACCCCGTTTGGGACAAGCGGCAGAAAATGGATGGATAATGTAAATCCAATTGTTGCATATTTGTCCTACATGTTGTTTTACTTTTGAAGTACAGAGAAGCTCAGAGTTACTTTGTGTCTTTGTGGAGAAAGCAGATGAAAGGGAGCCTACAGAGAAGTTGGGGAGGAGGTTTTGTATGTGAATGTCAGGAGTGGCATAGATGTATATAAGAGTAGTTCAGGATATGATGAGGTCTGCAGTAGAAGTCATAAATGGCTTCAAGGTAGAGGTGTGATTACAGCAAAGATCAGCACTGAACGCTTTCTTGTTTGCAATATTAATAGAAAGGTTGACAGATGAGATTAGACAGTAAGAAAAGGACCCAGACAAAGATCTAAAGAACTGCAGACATGGTTTCTTCATGGTTCCTCCAGTACAACCAGAGCAGGCCCAAATTGAGTGGTGGTAGTCTAATGGGAGGATACTTGTCTATGGCTGAAGAGGTCCCAGGTTCAAATCCCACCTCCAGAACTACCACCACTGGGTCCCTGAGCAAGACCCTGAACCCTGAGTGTCCCCAGGGTGGACTGTCCCTGTAATCAGGACATGGAAGTCGCTCTGGATAAGAGTGTCTGCTAAATGCCGTAAATGTAAATGTAAATTGCATATATTGAACCTCCTGTTGCTCCAGTCACCACTTCCCCAAATATTTGTCCTATAAGAGAACTGTGCTTTGGACAACAAGTAGCCCACTTAGACACAACATATGCTAACAGTAGCTAAAGTTACTAAAGGACCCCACAGGAATGCCTCTCTGTGAAGGACAGATGTTAGATGTTTGTTTTCACTGCAAGGGTTTTGATAAAACACTTTGTTTGTTTGTCCAGAGAGAACCTCTTTAATGATTTGTCCTCTGGAGCGGATCCTTTGGCTACAAAAGCTCTGGTCATCATCACCGATGGAGTTCCTACAGACTTTAACAACAGAAAAGTTATAGAGAGATAACTTTTGAACAACGAATCTTAAGATTTGTTATTGGGGTGAGTTCATCAAAGTCACATATTAGCCCTTCACAGGATACTAACAAACACCCTGTTACACACTGACACTCAAAGACTGAAGCTTTAGTAAGTGCTGCATTTCATCCCCCTGAGAAAGATCAGAAATGGGAACATCAGAAAGGGAAACTGGGGCCAAAAAAGAGATGGACAGGTGGACTGAGGACTGAACATGAAATGGGACTTGGGACTGAACATTTCACAAGGGAATGGACAAGAACAGAGACAGAAAGCATGACAGGGACCAATCCTTGGACAAAGACTGGGATGGGGACTGATGAAAACAGTGACACTGGGGCAGGGACACACTGTGACAGAAACAGACATGAGGAACAGAAATCGTTACATAAAAGAAGACACTGGCTCAGCCGGGACTGAAGAAACGTAGCTGGAAAAGAAAAAAGTAGTCTGATGTTCAACCTGTAGAATGAGAAAGGTACAACCTTTAAAGCTGATCATCTCCCAGAAGAACATTTCAAATCCTCCACCATAACAGCTGGAGAAACACTTAGATATAAACATAACTACTGCTTTACCAAAGATCCATCCAAACAGACTCAGAATGGACTGAAGTAAGAAAGGCCTTTGATACTGAACATACTTTTATCAGAGCTGTGCCAGGGTTTGAACAGATGCATTATGGGATGGGACAGAATGAGAAGTTCTTCAGTGAAATAAGAAAGTGGTCCTGTGTTGGTGTGACTGACGTAACTCAGAATCTCACATCATTTAAAGATCTTTGAAAAAGAATCATCAGAAGAGATTGTTCTCTTTCCGTCTGTGAACCAAGCCCTCCACCCACGTGTGTTTTTATTTGCAGGTGGGAAACGTGGACATAACCAAGCCCCATACATTTGCATCAGAACCCATAGAAGAAAACACGTTCTATATTAAAAACTACAACGGACTGGAAGGGCTTTTGGGTCGCCTGCAAAATAAGATCTACAACATGGAAGGTTGTATTTTTAATATTACACGAGCAGTTTAAAGCCCATCAGTCGCCCGTAATTCGTTTGTGTTTTATGTCTTCATACCTTCATTTACAGTTTCTTAAAAGTGTAGCAAGAAGATTTTGTAAAGTCTGAGATCCCAGCTTTTTTCACTTTACAGCTCCTCCTATGAACGAACCGACAGTAACATTGATGGAACCTTAAAATCACAGAACATCAGCAGGTTAAGAGAGCTGCTAAAACAGTCACATACTGCAGGCATTGTTTAAAACTAAGCTCCTCCCACAAAGCACAAATTAGTGTTTAGTAATCATCTTGTTTACAAAAACTGATTTTTTGGATAATCTTGGAAGTTCAGCATGTTGCTCCCCTGTTAACGCTCTTACCTTTGGCCAGGAATGAACCCTAGTTTCCTACAAGCATGACAGATGTGTCACTTCCCCCATTTTTACAGCTGCATCGGTCAGTAACAGGCTTCTATTCTCAAACTGAGTGAAACGTTTTATTTTTACTGAACTGGACACAAATAAAATGTCCCACATTAGAGAAGTATAAGCTGTTGTGGAAAACTCCCTAAAACTGGAAGAAGAACCTTGAGAGGAACCAAAACTCAAAAGGGGAACCTGTCCTCCTCTGGTGGTGTAACGGTGGCGGGGTGCCGGAAGGACGCCAGTGCGGAGCCAGGAGTTCGGAACACCATTTTATTGTCCACAGTTTACAAATACAAGAAGCAAGGGTTGCAGTTCGATTCAAAACCTAAGAACAGAGGAACTGCAAAACCAAAACTACCCTTACACATAGGCTTAGCCTACCTAATGAGCCGCGCTCTGCTCTGACTCATCGGGGCTTAAATAGTCAGCCCCAATGATGCACACCTGTGCCTCCCAGCAGTTCAGTCCACCCTTTCGATTGGTGCCTGAACCCGACCCTGAAGTCCCTGGAGGCATCGCCTGATTCGGTGGAATGGCTGGACTTGACTGAACCTGAAAGAGAGCTAAACATAGACGTTACGGGGTTCAAAGGGGAAGTCTTTTTCAAAGAGTCCAAACCCTGCTTCGAACCTCTGTCAGTCTTGTTCCTCACGTCTCTCCTCCCCAAATCTACAGTGCCGAAGTCCTCGTTCGCTTTCTCGAACTGATGATTGCTGATGTCCCTTGCCGTTTTCCTTTTCTTGGTCCTGGTTCTCAGCCGCTTGGGGCCCAGTGACGCAGTTTCCCAGCTCCTGGTTCTCCTAGGCGAAGTTCCACATGGACTCCTCCACAAGCCACCTTGTTCTGGGTCTGCTGAATCGTGAGGGTGAGCTGACGGTAGGGGGTCCGAATGCAGCTGCTCCATCTCTGGACTCTTTACCTGTTTCTCCATTGGACTGTTCTTCAGCTGCTCCGTTTTGGCATTCACCCTCTGGGTTCCAGCATGCACTGTTGTCAGTGAAGTGAGTCGAGATTCGATGATTGCCAATTTTCCTTCCATACCTCTGACCTGCTTCTCTAGCTCTGTGAGCTTACTGGCCTCACAACGGACCTCTCTCAGTTCAGCCTGCAGAGCGACGTTGTGGTTCTGCACCTGTCTCAGCTCTGCCCTGGTCTGATTCAACTGCTCCTACATAGTGGCTAGTTTAGCTTCCAGTTTCTCCTGAACGGTTGGAGTCTCAATTCTCCTCGTTGTCTGGCATACGGCCTGGTTTCTCTGTTCATGTGTTTTCCCTAGCCCCTCTCCTTGGAAAACCGTCCTAGCTTGTACCTCTAATCTGGAGACCTCTCTGTCTTCTCTGAATTTGCTGCTTCTTCAATGATGCTCACCTTTGTCTTGAGCTAAAGCCTTTTCTCTTTCTGTTTCCCCTTCGTTCGAGACCGAGGCACTCACCTGTGGCATAGAGGTCTTTTCAGTCAGCTGCTGGTAGAGTCCCGTCAGCAACTCCCCCTGTTCTGCACTCCCCCTGATCCGAACATTTCTTCAGCTGATCGGCTCACCTCCGAGGTGGGACTGGATTGTCCTCACCGCTCTGCGCTGCACGGCCAGATCCCTCACCTGCTTTCCTCTGAATGCCTTTGGCAAGCAAATTGCAGCATGTTCAAACATCTGATACCTCTGTCCTTGTTGAAGTACCGGTTTCCACCTTCCGAACCTCCTTTGACGACCGCCTGTGGCCCAGCGTTGTTTCTTGACGACAGATACCCGCTGGTGCGTTCTCACTGCAGCCTGAGTAAAGACAGCAGCTTTGTGCATAGCATCAACATTTTTTCGAACCAAATAATCTCTAAAAGCTGCCTGGATGCGTATCGCAGACCTTCTCAACACCTGGAATCTTTCATGTTCACTTTTGCCCTTAATGTATGACCTATAATATCTTTGAATGTAGATGGCTGACACCCTTATGGCCTGGTACTTTGCTATCTCCCTGTGTCTTCTGAACACAGCCTGAATCAGGGAAGCTGCCTGATGGTGCAGGATCACCTCCTTTCTGACCCTCTGACCTCTGAAGCAGGCTTGTTGGAACATTGCAGCAGAGCGCAATTTCAAAAATGCCTCTCTCTGCTTTCTGGCCTCAAGTGTGGAACGATACCTCAGCTGGATTGCAATGACAGTATGTTTAATGCATAAAAATAATGTCCGAGCACAGTGAGCCCAGTAAGCACATTGTATCACAGTGGCAGCCTGGTGCTTCTGTTTCAGAGTCTGTCTGGTCTTCATCCCTCGGAATGCAGCCTGCAGAACAACAGCAACCATTTTTTTCTCCTTCAAAGACTTAATTTCTTGCTTCATCATCTTGTGAGCTCTGTAATGTCGTTGAACAGTCCTGGCTGCCCACAGTAGCTTCAGGTAGTACTTTCTGCTCATGTGTCTCTTCACCTGCGCTTGAAGGGTTACTGCAGCCTCATGTTCGATTCTCACTGTGTTATTGTGATTCATGCTGGCCGTGTTCCCACGTTCTAGGTATCTAGCCTGCTTTTCCTGAAGTTCCCCATTTACTGCAGCTAGTTCCTCCTGAAGGGAATATACTTGAAACTGGTGGCTCACCTGCAGCTGGTGTATAACAGCCTGAAGAGAGGCGTTGTCATCCTCCAACTTCTTGCACTTTGTTTTCAAGGTGGCCAGATCCTGACTTTGTGTACTGAGTTCTTGATCTTTGGTGAGGAGCTCAGCCTCCATTTCCTGGAGCTGCTCAACTAAAAGGATTTGTTCTGTCTCTCTGCACCCAGAACAGACTGCCAGACCTTCTGAGATTCCTGTAGTTCATGTTCCAATTCCTGGATTCTCGAAGTTAGTTCTCTTACCCGAAAAGGTTCTTCTGTTGCCTTCTGCTCTGCAGACGGGTTTGTGGAGCTGGGGTTGTGTACTGTGCCAGGTGCGGGCCTCTAACCCTTCTTTTGTTGTTTCCCACATAGGGTGGGGTCTCCGCACGGACCGCTGTGGTCGCTGCACGGCGCTGTCTCCGCGGACGGACCGCTGTGGTCGCTGCACGGCGCTGTCTCCGCGGACGGACCGCTGTGGTCACTGCACGGTGCTGTCTTCGCGAATGGGGCGCTGTGGTTGGTGAATGCAGCGGGTTCCACCGATATCCAGTGTTGTGGTTGGTGGAAAGCAGGAGCCGGAAAAGAAAGGGGTGCGAACGAAGGATTCCTTGAGGAATCGCCCCTTTTTTCTTTGTTTTCGCGGGGTTTTACCCTTCTGACGACCGTGTTTCATACAGGGCGGGGTCTCCGCGGATGGATCGCTGTGATTGGAGCACAGCGCTGTCGCTGCGGACGGACCGCTGTGATCGGTGGAGGAGGCGGGTTCCACCGATATCCAGTGTTGTGGTTGGTGGAGAGCAGGAGCCGGAAAAGAAAGGGGCGCGAACGAAGCCTCTTCCTCGAGGAATCGCCCCTTTTTTCTTTGTTTTCGTGGGGTTTTACCCCTCTGATGACCGTGTTTCATACAGGGCGGGGTCTCTGCGGACGAATCGCTGTGATTGGTGCACAGCGCTGTCGCCGTGGACGGACCGCTGTGACCGGTGGAGGAGGCGGGTTCCACCGATATCCAGTGTTGTGGTTGGTGGAGAGCAGGAGCCGGAGAAGAAAGGGGTAAAGAAAGGGGCACAAACGAAGCCTCTTCCTCGAGGGGTCGCCCCAATGACATCACCTCTACCACAGCCCGAACCGCCCTCTCCGCTCGACAGCACTCCTTCAGCCGTTCGCCGAACTCCAGAGAGGGAGCGAGCTGGATTGTGCGATCCAGCAGGTCCAGGCGCCGCGAGAGCTCAGTGGCAGTGACTCTCTGCACTTCACCGCTCCGCTCGCAACGCCCCAGCTACCACGATGCTCCTCCAGCCACTCCTCACGGCTCCTGACGTCCCGGTTTTGGCGGCTCATTTCTGTAACGGTGGCGGGGTGCCGGAAGGACGCCAGTGCGGAGCCAGGAGTTCGGAACAATGTTTTATTGTCCACAGTTTACAAATACAAGAAGCAAGGGCTGCACTTCGAATCAGAACCTAAGAACAGAGGAACTGCAGCCTAAACAAAGTTATCCAAATCCAAATCCAAATCCAAAACCAAAACCAAAACCAAAACCACCCTTACACATAGGCTTAGCCTACCTAATGAGCCGCGCTCTGCTCTGACTCATAAGGGCTTAAATAGTCAGCCCCAATAATGCACACCTGTGCCTGCTTGGGCTCAGGTGTGCTCAGTCAGAACAGAGCGCCCTCTAGCGTGCCCAAAACACCCCACATGTTACTGGTGGACACCAGAAATAAAGATGGAAAGAAAGAGAAAGAGTCTATAAATGAACAGATTTAAAACAGAATAGAATAATCATTTATTATCCCACGAATGCGAAATTTGGGTGTTACAGGGCTCTTTAACAAGAAAGACAGAAAAAATATAAAAAAATATAAAAATATATTTATTTTTATATTTTTTTTATAAAAAATTTAAAGAATGAGGACATCCATATACAAGAGCTATATGAGTGATGTGTCCAATAAAGTGTGAGTTCCAAAGAGTCTGTTAGTGTCTGTAGTTGGAAGGTCGGTGAGCTAACAGTGGTGGTTCTGTGTGAGGGGACGGAGCTTTTGTTCATCTTTGTGGCAGCAGCTCCAGCAGATGATCCAGTCTGATAAAGCTCATATGAAGCTCAGGTGAGGAGAGAAATCCGATGATAGTAGTTTCATCAACTACTATCTTGAGAAGGGCTGGACTCTTTTCCACTCTGGAGTTGCCACCGGTGAGAGGCGCCGAGCAGGTGTGGGCATACTTATTGCCCCACGGCTTGGGGCCAGTACATTGGGGTTTACCCCGGTAGATTAGAGGGTGGCGGCCCTCCGCCTTCGGGTCGGGGGATGGGTCCTTAGTATTGTCTGCGCTTATGCGCCAAACAGCATTCTGGACTACCCACCCTTTCTATGGTCTCTGGAGGGGGTGCTAGAGAGCGTCCCTCCTGGTGACTCCACCGTTCTGCTGGGGGACTTCAATGCTCACGTGGGTAATGACAGTGACACCTGGAAGGGCGTAATTGGGAGGAATGGCCCCCCCGATCTGAACCAGAGCAGTGTTTTGTTATTGGACTTTTGTGCTCGTCACGGATTGTCCATAACGAACACCATGTTCAGGCATAAGGATGTCCACATGTGCACCTGGCACCAGGACACCCTAGGCCGCAGTTCGATGATCGACTTTGTGGTCGTGTCGTCGGACTTGCGGCCCCATGTCTTGGACACTCGGGTGAAGAGAGGGGCGGAGCTGTCAACTGATCATCACCTGGTGGTGAGTTGGCTTCGCTGAAGAAAGAGTCCTACCGGGCCTTTTTGGCCAGTGGGGCTCCGGAGGCAGCTGATAGGTACCGACAGGCCAAGCGGAAAGCAGCTCTGGTGGTTGCTGAGGCAAAAACTCAGGCATGGGAGGAGTTTGGAGAGGCCATGGAGAAGGACCCAGGCGGCTTTGAGGAAATTCTGGTCCACCATCCGGTACGTCTCAGGAGGGGAAAGCAGTGCACAGTCAACACAGTGTATAGTGGGGATGGTGCGCTGCTGACCTCGACTCGGGACGTTGTGGGTCGGTGGGGAGTACTTCTTAATTCCACCAACATGCCTTCCGGGCGGGAAGCGGGAGCCTGGGGACATAGAGGTGGACTCTTCCATCTCTGGGACTGGGAGTTGCCAAGGTGGTCAAGCTCCTTTGGCAGGGCTCCGGGGAGTGGATGAGATCCACGCCCAGAGTTCCTCAAAACTCTAGATGTTTAGCATAGAACTGTCATGGCTAACACGCCTCTACAACATCTCATGGACATGAGAGACAGTGCCTCTGGATTGGCAAACGGTGGTAGTCCCCCTCTTTGAAAGGGGACCGGAGGAAGTGTGTTCCAACTGCTCGAGGATCCACGCTGCACCTCAGCCTCTCCTGGGGAAAGTCGATTCAGGGGTCCTGGAAAGGAGGGTCCGTCGGATAGTCGAACCTAGGATTCAGGAGGAGCAGTGTGGTTCGTCAGGTGCATGGAGTTTGATGGACCAGCTCTACACCCTTAGCAGGGTCCTGGAGGGTGCATGGGAGTTTGCCCAACCAGTTTACATGAGCTTTGTGGACTTGGAGAAGGCATTCGACTGTGTCCCTCGGGGGCTCCTGTGAGGGGCCTCGGGAGTATAAGTGCTCCAGTTCCCTGTTAAGGGCTGTCAGTCCCTGCTGCGGTGTCAGAGCTTAGTTACGCATTGCCCGGCAGTAAATCCAGGACCTGTTCGGTGAGGTTGGACTCCGCCAGGGCTGCCCTTTGTCACCGATCCTGTTCATAATTTTTATGGACAGGATTCTAAGCAACCAGGCGTTGAGAGTCGGTTTGGTGGGCTCCATTGAGATTGATCACTTTTTGCAGACCAGCGTTGTCTATTGGCCTCATCATGCCGTGAACTTCACCTCTCACTGGATCGATTCACAGCCGAGTGCGAAGCGGCTGGGATGAGAATCAGCACCTCTAAATCTGAGGCCATGGTCCTCAGTCGAGAAAGGTGGAATGCCCTCTCCAGGATTGGGGCGAGACCTTACCCACAGAGTGGAGAGTTTAAGATATCACAGAATCTTGTTCACAGTGAGGTAAAAATGGAGTGGAAGGTGCGACAGGCAGATCGGGGCAGCGTCCGCGGTGAGAGTGCGGGCTCTGCATCGGTCCGTCATGGTGAAGAGGCTGAGCCAGAAGGCCAAGCTCTCAATTTACCGGTCGATCTACGTTCCCACCCTTACCTCTGGTCACGAGCTGTGGGAAGTGACCAAAAGAATGAATCGCAGTCTGGCCCGGCCGAAATGAGTTTCCTCCGCAGGGTGTCTGGACTTTCCCTTAGAGACAGGGTGAGAAGCTCAGTCATCCGGGAGGGGCTCAGAGTAGAGCCGCTGCTCCTCCGCATCCCGAGAGGAGTCAGATGAGGTATTTCGGGCATCTGATTAAGGATGCCCCCTGGACCACTGTTGGATTCTCCGATTGAGAACCGAGGTTGAGGAGTCAGTAATGAAAGCGAAGAAGGTTTTGCAGCTATATCAAGTTTATTAACTGAAGAGTAACAGAGTTCTTGCAAGATGTCAAAAGACTGGTCAGTGTTCCTCTCTATGTTGAATCCTTTCTCTCTCTAACCTGCACAGTTCAGAGTGTGCCTTTTTATCTGTCTCCGAGAACTCAAAGGCCTCGGTGGGACACCTAATTTAAGACTATGACCTTGTTTGAGTGTTTTTAGCGTACCAGCGTTACTCAGAAGAACAGAGAGCAGAAAAATAGAGAGAATATGCGTATATATAAAATAAGTAAGTAAATAAAAATCAAAGCTACAATCCATCACTCCCCCTGTGATTCTATGTAAGCCCATTGAATCAACATTCAATCAACATTGTTAAATCATTAAATGTTAACATTAATTGAATTGAATTAAACAAAGACCCTGATCATCATGCTAAATATTCAAAATCAAACTGTGATTAATAGTTGAGCCATAATCATCTGCATCATCATCATGTATCACTAAAGTAATGATTAATTGTTTCACATCTGAGACAGAGAGACTACATTGACATGTACAGTCTTACATGTCCTGGAAACAAACATAAAACAATCTTGATTTTCAGGAGAATCAGAATGTCCAGACACATGAGTACAACAAACCTTAGAAGAATATGAGTGGTCAGAACCACAAACGTGTAGTGAACCATCGAAGAGGTCCACTGAAGATGTAGAGGTGGTGGCCATAACTTTATACATCTGGAATGAATGAGCAACACTCATCCCCAATAACAGCACAAGTTCCAAAACCTCACGTGTCAGAAAGGGCAGGTGCAGTCGTGATCAGTGATGGTGAGGGGAACTGCAATTTGTGGGAATATTTCACACCTGCCATGTGGAATTCAGCCACAGATCCAACAATCTGACTTGTTAAACACTTTTGCAAATTCATGCGCTGCGGTTATAAAGGTGTTTCCCCTTAAACCGTGACTGACCACGAGGGCAACCTGTAAATACAAACACAAGAGAAGGTTGTGGTGTTCTGGTGTTCTTCATACACATACAGAGCTGTGCATTTATGTGGTTTATGTGGTTTGGTTTAAAACCAAACTAACTCTGTACTGTTAGTATACCCAAGGGGTTGGGTAGCCGAGACTGACCTTGGACCCTCAGGGTTTTTTCTCCACATAGTGAGTTTTGGTTCCTCTCCTCCGTGAGTAAATCGACATGACATCTTAAACATCTATTACTATAACCTGTTTATCAATGTAAAATTACTTGTAGGGCAACTTAGTTTATAGCGCTATACAGAATAAATTGAATTAAGATTGAATTGGATTAAATGTGTTTTACTCTTTTTTTTCCAAGTGCGTGTATGTGTTAATGAGTTCACTGTCTTCTGGCTGGTTGAAGTTTTATCCACTTCGTTGCCCAGCAGCGGAGGCTACTAGGGAGAGGTTACTAGCACTTCTGTAGAACATTCTCACTCTATATCAGGAACAAAGTCTTCAGTCCTGAAGACTGAGGACCCGATGAGGGCAATGGCATATCCGATGCCCATCATTTGAAGCAAATTTCTTGGCTTCTGCTGTGAAGTGTGTCCCTTGATCTGAGTCCCATGCGGCAGGGCAGGCCCCATCTTGGTATGAAATCCTTCACCCAAGGTTGTCGCTGTGTGAGCGGCCGTTGCGCACCGGCATAGTGATACTTCCACCCATCTTAACTGTCCTGACCATTAACTTACTTGGACTTCCATACCAGTCCATCATTCTTCAGCTGGGCTGTTGTGTTGCATGTCTTTGATGTCTTCCATGTGTTTGTGGAGTGTCTGACACTTGCTTCCCGGCGCTAACGGTTAAATAACTTTCTATGCAGCGATTTTTGCCTTCTCATCAGCGAGCATTCCATATTTTCCATTCTAAATCGGTTTTGGTGTATTGCTTTGCCCTTCATGATTGACACACTTCTTTTGGGAGTTGAACTTCCATGCCAACAGTTCTTCCACAGTTCTCCATTTTCACGGAGTTCCTGCTGCTGTTAGAAACCCTCTGTTTCCGTAGTTCAAATTAAATGAACTACACAATATCTTGAATCTGTGTAGATGTCTGCTGTTTGATTTCTCAGCCAGTTTGCAGGCTTCAACGGCGCTTTTAATTCTGCTTGTTGAGCGGATCCTTCCTTTCTGACATGCTTCGCTGGTCAGAACATCTGTTTCTGTGTTGTCACCATGTCCTACAGTTCTCAATCATTCTTAGCCATCAGGAACGTCGGTGTACAGCACAGATCGGGATTCTGCAAAGGCACTTCTTGGGTGCTTTCGCCGCTTCCTCCATTGTTGTGATTATTTAGTCGCCGATTTCTGTGTCTGTTGAAAGTGGTGTAGGATTGAGACAGACTTGCTTTTTCAATGACAATGGATGATTCCAAAATGGTGAATATTTAGCCGTCGGCTGACTGTGACTTGTGATGCTTTCGACTTAAGGATTATGAAATATGAGCATGTGGACGCTGACCACCAGTGTTTTGATCTAACACCAGGCTGGAAACTTTAATGATTATGACCCAAATATGTTGCTTGAACTGCTCGGGCACATGGACCCCATCCAGGGCCCACGTTATCAGTTTCGGCTGAGTATTATCCAACAGGTCTCTGCAAACGCCATGATCTTGGGGAAAGCACTGCTGTCGCGCCTCCATCTCTTTCTGGACATTCAGTGTGAAGGTTGTCCTGTAATCTTAAAATTCCCCAGGCGGTGCTTGACCCCACTTAGCACCTTCTTCAAGTTTTGACGCCAGATTTGGCTTTGGTCCAACTTTCGATTGGATCTGTTGGGATCCTTCGTCCTTTTAGCAGATCAATCAAAAGGTTATGCGATTTCGGTGTGCGAATCAGCCATGCTCGGTTGTAGTTGCACAAACCCAAGAAAGAGCGCAATTCCTTAATTGTTTTCGGCTCTTTTGCTGTCTTGATCGCTTGTGTTCGATTTTGAGTGATTTCCTGTTTTCCCTGTGAAATCTTCTGTCCAAGGTAAACAACTGACTTGCATGATTTGGAGCTTTGGTGAAGCTTGCTTTGTGCCCTTTTGCATATAGGAAGTCAGAGATGCAAAACATCTTGTTCATGTTAGTCTTCTTCCTCAAACAAATCAGGATGTCATCAACATATTGAATGACTGGTAGTTCCATTTCTGGAAGTTCCACGAAGGTGGTGTCCTCAACGCCATGTGATATGCTGTAGGACTCAGGTGCATTCCTGTGGAAAACGGGTGATTGATACCGATTGACCACTTATCGTGAGCGGTCCAAGGTTGTGACTCTTTGTCGAGCGCGGACCAAACCGTTGCCATGTATAGAGAACCGTAAACCATGTGTGTTCGGTTTCAGGACTTGGAGAAGATTGTACTAGGATCTGCAACTAATAGTGTCAATTTCTCAATGTGATGATTTGCCACTCTGTAATCAAGTGTTGGCGCCAGAACCATCTGGTTTCCTTACTGCCACACAGGGCTGTTTGAGACTGTTGCCTTGGTGATGGCGCCATTTCCTTCAAGCTGTTTGATGACTTGGGCTGATGCCTTCCAGAGAGGCGCGACTGATAGGATATTGCTTGGTGCAGGTGCGCCAGTGGTGCCGCAGGAAACTGACGGATCCATCTTCAGAAGGCCGCAGTCAGTTTTGTCTGTGCCCATATTGGATGTTCCACTACAGTTTAAGTTTTCCAGCGCCTCAAGTTCCAGATAATTTTCCTTGTCGATGTCCAATGATGAGTCAATTTGAAGTAACATCCAGTCCCAAGATGGGGCTGATATGTCTCAAACCCGTAACTTTTCATTCCTTGATCACTGGTCAATTTGAAAATCAATCTGGTCTGGCGTCTGCCAGGTGGATCACCTAAGCCTCCTGCTGGTTACTTTCTTTCTTTGCCTAATTACCGTGCATTGTTCTGCAATTCGTGTCAGGATCTGGTGATTTCGAGCTCCAGTGTCTGCGAAGGAAATCAATTTCTGTGTCATTGTCGTTATGCTGGCATACAATCCATCTGCCCGATGCTCTACCAGTGCCAGAATTGACTGGAGTAGGCTCACTCCAGTTTTGTCTCTGCTGTGTAGGAGCTGACACCGCTGACTCGGGAGTCTTTTGCGGAATCTCTCCGTTGATCAAATAGATTACCCTCTCCGGTGTCATCACTGCTTTTGTGATCGTGGTCATTGCCCTGATCACCTTGTGGTTTATCATTAAGCGATTCCGGATCCCTTCCGAAACCAACACTGTTTGCCCAATGCCCATTCTTTCCACATATGAAGCAGTGTTGTCTTCTTATCAGCTTTGTTGGATTTTCTGGCCAGTTGAGCCATTCGGACTTTCACTCTGGTCGGCTTCCATGCTTCCAGCTGTCTGAACAATTTGTGAGAGATCTTCTGCCTACATCCTTCTCACAACCCGGGTACGTGACTTTCAAGAGCCTGGACAATTCTCGTTTAGTCCCGTCAACAAAGGTTGTCTTTAACGGTGTGCTATTTGCCTGGTCGCAATTGTCTTCTGTGATGTTAGGAAACCCCAGAATATTCAAGCCAAGCTTGTTGAAAGCAACTCAGCATATTAAAAAACGCTTTCTTTTGGCTTCTGTCAGCAAGCAGTAATTTGAGACCAATTTGTTCATTCTGGATTTAACTCATCAAGCCATTCTTTTATGGCCTCCATCCCTCTTGCACGGTCAACACAGTGTATAGTGGGGATGGTGCGCTGCTGACCTCGACTCGGGACGTTGTGGGTCGGTGGGGGGAGTACTTCTTAATTCCACCAACATGCCTTCCGAGCAGGAAGCAGAGCCTGGGGACATAGAGGTGGACTCTTCCATCTCTGGGACTGAGGTTGCCAAGGTGGTCAAAAAGCTCCTTTGTGGCAGGGCTCCGGGAGTGGATGAGATCCGCCCAGAGTTCCTCAAGGCTCTGGATGTTGTAGGACTGTCATGGCTGACACGCCTCTGCAACATCGCATGGACATCGGGGACGGTGCCTCTGGATTGGCAAACCGGGGTGGTGGTCCCCCTCTTTAAGAAAGGGGACCGGAGAGTGTGTTCCAACTATCGAGGGATCACACTTCTCAGCCTCCTGGGGAAAGTCGATTCAGGGGTCCTGGAAAGGAGGGTCCGTCGGATAGTCGAACCTAGGATTCAGGAGGAGCAGTGTGGTTTTCGTCCAGGTCGCGGAACAGTGGACCAGCTTTACACCCTTAGCAGGGTCCTGGAGGGTGCATGGGAGTTTGCCCAACCAGTTTACATGAGCTTTGTGGACTTGGAGAAGGCATTCGACTGTGTCCCTCGGGGGCTCCTGTGAGGGGTACTCCGGGAGTATGGGGTATCGGATTCCCTGTTAAGGGCTGTCCGGTCCCTGTACAACCGGTGTCAGAGCTTGGTTCGCATTGCCGGCAGTAAGTCGGACCTGTTCCCGGTGAGGGTTGGACTCCGCCAGGGCTGCCCTTTGTCACCGATCCTGTTCATAATTTTTATGGACAGGATTTCTAGGCGCAGCCAGGGCGTTGAGGGGGTCCGGTTTGGTGGGCTCAGGATTGGGTCACTGCTTTTTGCAGATGACGTTGTCCTGTTGGCCTCATCATGCCGTGAACTTCACCTCTCACTGGATCGATTCACAGCCGAGTGCGAAGCGGCTGGGATGAGAATCAGCACCTCTAAATCTGAGGCCATGGTCCTCAGTCGGAAAAGGGTGGAATGCCCTCTCAGGATTGGGAGCGAGACCTTGCCCCAAGTGGAGGAGTTTAAGTATCACAGAATCTTGTTCACGAGTGAGGGTAAAATGGAGTGGAAGGTCGACAGGCAGATCGGGGCAGCGTCCGCAGTGATGCGGGCTCTGCATCGGTCCGTCATGGTGAAGAAGGAGCTGAGCCAGAAGGCCAAGCTCTCAATTTACCGGTCGATCTACGTTCCCACCCTTACCTCTGGTCACGAGCTGTGGGAAGTGACCAAAAGAATGAGATCGCGAATACAAGCGGCCGAAATGAGTTTCCTCCGCAGGGTGTCTGGACTTTCCCTTAGAGACAGGGTGAGAAGCTCAGTCATCCGGGAGGGGCTCAGAGTAGAGCCGCTGCTCCTCCGCATCGAGAGGAGTCAGATGAGGTAGCTCGGGCATCTGATTAGGATGCCCCCTGGACACTGTTGGATTCTCCGATTGAGAACCGAGGTTCGAGGAGTCAGTAATGAGGCGAAGAGGTTTTAAGCTATATCCAAGTTTATTAACAGAAGAGTAACAGAGTTCTTGCAAGATGTCAAAAGACTGGTCAGTGTTCCTCTCTATGTTGAATCCTTTCTCTCTCTAACTTGCACAGTTCAGAGTGTGCCTTTTTATCTGTCTCCGGGAGCTCCAAGGCCTCCGGTGGAGACACCTAATCTAAGACTATGACCTTGTTTGGGTGTTTTTAACGTGCAAAGAAAGCGTTACTCAGAAGAGAACAGAGAACAGAGAAAAATAGAGAATATATGCGTATATATAAAATAAGTAAGTAAGTAAAATCAAGCTACAATCCATCATCCCTGGTGAGGTGTTCTGGGCATGTCCCACTGGAAAGAGACCCCGGGGAAGACCCAGGACACGCTGGAGAGACTTTGTCTCTCGGCTGGCCTGGGAACGCCTTGGGATCCGCCCGGAGAAGCTGGAAGAAGTGGCCGGAGAGAGGGAAGTCTGGGCATCCCTGCTGGAGCTGCTGCCCCTGCGACCCGACCTTGGATAAGCGGAAGAAAATGGATGGATGGATGGATGGATTTTTCTTTTCTAGAAATGCATAAATATTTGGTGGACAGCCATCCATCCCAAACAGAGAGAAAAAATGAGATCTGTTTTGGACTCAAAATGTTCAGAAAATTAATTTGTTGGGTGCAGAACTGTGACTCAGCTCACTATTACCACCTGACTAGAAACAACAGAACTGAGGGTTTTTTAAACAGGAGACACTCTGAGACACTGGTGTCCCCCACACCACCACTAGGACACTAGTTGCTGCATTCTGGACTTTATGAAGTTTATAAAGGTTTTACTGGAACATCCTGACAGCAGGACATCACAGTAATCTGTTCTGGAGGTGATAAAAGTGTGGATCAGTGTTTCTGCATCATGTCACGTGAGGGAGCGTCTGAGTTTAGTGATGTTTCTGAGGTGAAGGAAAGTCTTTAGTGATGGTTCCAGTGTGTGGATCCAGAGAAAGATCCCAGTCCATTGTGACGTCCAGGCTTCTGACAGTGGGTTTAAGATTAGTCCAGCAATAAACCTGACAGTCTGTCTCTAGCAGTTTTAGAGCAGAGCAGAAGAACCTCTGTCTTTTTAGAATTTAACATCAGAATATTGAGAGACTTCCACTCTTTTATTTCTCTTCTCCAGTCTTCACTCTTCTTTAATCTGAGTTGATCGTCTGGTTTGTCTGAAATATAGAACTGTGTGTTGTCAGTGTAACAGTGGAAGCTGATTCTGTCTCTGGATTACTGAACCCAGAGGGAGCAGGTCTAACATGAAGAGTAGGGGACCGAGGAAAGAGCCTTGTGGAACTCCAGAACTAACTTTAGTACGAACTGTTGTTTCATCGTTTCCGTTTCCAGGTTGATATAATTGGTCGAGTATGAGTTACACCAGGAGAGGGTGCCTGTTACTCCAGGGTTTCTAGTCTGTGCAGTGAGATATTGTGGTCTGTGGTTCAAACGCTGCAGGTCCAGGAGGACCAGTAAGGAGACCCACCCTTGGTCAAGGATGGCAAAGATACATGGATGATTAGTGGATGAGT
>CM029394.1:7618480-7634352 GCA_017165825.1 Hepsetus odoe
ACTGCAGGTTCTTCATTCTGTGTGACTGAAATCTTATTATTTTGATCCAAAGAGAATTCTACAGTTTTGCTGTAGGAGCAAATATACTGATAATATTGACTCTGGAGAGTCACTGTTACTGACCCCTCAGACTGTGTGAGAACAACCTGAGAGCGAACCTAGAACCTAAACACAGAGAGACGAACCAGACAAACATAGTAAATTATTTATTTTTAAATAATGCTTTTATTTTAGTCTTTATTAAAAATGCTAAAATACTTACAAGCTGCCGTCAGAAAAACTAAAGATGTGAACAACATGGTCTTACTGCGTTCTGATTTGTTAAACTCTAAACTTTAAACTGTAGGGACATAATTAGGACCCTAATTAGGACAAGCGGCCTGGAAAATGACTGACTGACTGTCATCTAGACCTTTTACTTTTTCAATGAAGAGCGCCCCCTGCTGGACTAAGAACTTAAAGACATTTATGGCACCATCACTTGTAATTGTGGACACACTGTAAGTGATGTTTATAGAAAACAACAAACAACCACACAATATATTTAAGTAAACCTGTCTATCTGAAATCTGTATATTAGAAACATTGATTTGTTAATTGTATTTGTCTGAGATTTAAAAAAAATATCCTGAAATTTTTTTGAGAATTATTTTGATCTTTTTGTATGTATTCATTTATTTTGAATATTTGTGTGGATTTCAAAATATCTTAAACATAATAAAGATGTTACAGTTACCTGGATATAATGTAACAGTCTGATTTACAATGTTAGCACTATTTTTATTTCCAATAAAGAAAACACATGTAAAGGCATAAATATTCCTGCACACACTTATTAAAGCCTGTCCAGAAACAAAAGGCCAGAAAACTCCTTTAAATTTGGGGATTATTTGTGAAAACATGTTTATAACCAATGTTCTGGTAACCACACTCTTCTGATTATATAACAACTCAAACTCTTTTCACCCTTCTTTCCAGTGTCCTGCACCTCTCTCTACTCTGCTCTGAGGTTAGAAACATCATCATTGTGATTAGAAAAACAGCTGGACAATTAAACTGGCAATAATATTGAGGTAAGGAGCAACAGTGTGATATCATCAGTGAAAACATTTTATCTTTCTTTTCTATTTTAATGCCGTCGTCTGACTACACTGTTATCAGGGCAGTTTGAGTGAAAAGGAGATTTGAGATATTTGAGAATTTCTCATATTTGTTTTTCCCCATTTTGATTTAATGATTCCAAATCTTTCAAATCCACCTGAGAATCACCTAAACATGCTCTTAAATCTAATTTAAATCTAATATCTGTCCTTTCTGTACAAATGTAAATATGACCAATGTCACAGATGTGCTTATATTTGAATAAAGGCTTTTTTCATCCTGCAGATCTTATTGTAACGGTGGCGTGGTACCGGAGGGACGTCAGTTCCGAGCCAGGAGTTCCGAACAGAAGTTTATTGCTTACAGTGACAAAACACACAACACACAAGGACTCAAGCCTGCAGTTCATACGCAGGATGACTACGACTATGACTATGACTATGACTATGACTATGACTATGACTATGACTAAAAACAGACAGACAGACAGAACCACCATTACACATAGGTTTAACCTACCTAATGAGCCACGCTCTGTTCTGACTCATCGGGGCTTAAATAGTCAGCCCCAATGATGCACACCTGCCCGCAGGGGCTCAGGTGTGCTTAGTCAGAACAGAGCGCCCTCTAGCGTACCCTTAACACCTCCTGTGACACAAACACCTTATACGTGATAGAGAGCGCCCTCTAGCGTGCCCAACACACAACACAGGTGACAGAGGGCGCCCTCTAGTGTGCCCAAAACACCCCATGTGTGACAGAACCCCCCCCCCCACAAAGGCGCGGCTCCCAAAGCGCTAGAACATAGCTGAAACCCAGGGGGGAGGCCAAAACAACAAGACTACAGAACAAACAAAAGCCCCTTGTGGGGACACCTGGTCAGGTCCATAACAAAAACAAAAAAAAACACCTAAAGGACCTCCGACCAGTCATGTCAGGCAGCTGGTGGTGGTGAGGGGAATCCCAGCAGTTCCGTCCACCCTTTTGCCTGGTGCCTGAACTCGGCTCTAAAGTCCCTGGAGGCTTTGCCTGACTCCATGGAACACCTGGACTCTACAGGACCTGAAAGGGAGCTACACAGAGACGTTACAGGGTTTACAGAGGAAGTCTTTTTCAATGAGTCTAAACTCTGCTTACAACCCCTGTCAGTCGGTTTCCACGCGTCGCTTCTCCCCGAATCTTTGGTGCCGAAGTTCTTGTCCGTCTCCCTGAACTGAGTCGTGCTGGTGTCTTTTGCCCTTTTCCTTGTCTGGGTCATACTTCCTGGTCGCTTGGGGCCCGGCGACGCAGTGTCCCAGCTTCTGGTTTCACGCTGAGGAGTTCCCCGTGGCTTCCTCCAAACGTCACCTTGTTCTGGGTTTGCTGAGTTGTGGGGGCGAGCCAATGCTAGGGGGCCTGAAGGCAGCTGCTCCTTTTCTGCATTCGTTACCCGTTTCTCCACTGGACTGTTCTCCGGATGCTGTTTCGGCTTTTGCCCTCTGGGTTCCGGCAGGCACTGGTGTCGGAGAAGAGAGTAGAGATTCGATGAGGGCCAATTTACCTTCCATACTGACGGATTGTAGCTTGATTTTACTTACTTACATATTTTATATATACGCATATATTCTCTGTTTTTCTCTGTTCTCTGTTCTCTTCTGAGTAACGCTTTCTTTGCACGTTAAAAACACCCAAACAAGGTCACAGTCTTAGATTAGGTGTCTCCACCGGAGGCCTTGGAGCTCCTGGAGACAGATAAAAAGGCACACTCTGAACTGTGCAAGTTAGAGAGAGAAAGGATTCAACATAGAGAGGAACACTGACCAGTCTTTTGAACATCTTGCAAGAACTCTGTTACTCATCTGTTAATAAACTTGGATATAGCTTAAAACCTCTTCGCCTCATCACTGACTCCTCGAACCTCGGTTCTCAATCGGAGAATCCAACAGTTGGCGTCACGACGGACAGGATTGACTTGAGGAACGGACGGGAATAAAGCAACACGGTTGACCAAGAGTCAGGCAGGAACAGAAGTGCTGACACTTTGACAGAGGTAAGGCCTCCTACTGTCTTAATCTGCTGCTGGGTTGAGGATAACTACTGTGTGTAAAAAGCATACTCCCTCCTCTGCAAGCTCAATCTAGAAAGGAGTCTGTGGTGAAGATTCGAAGATTCAAACAATTTTGTAATAAGTAACGTAAAATTTGTGAATCTGTCATAATGTGGGGAAAGAAAAAATCAACAAATACTGATGTGGTGGTGCCGGACGTTGATGAGGATCACATGATCAGTAGTCTCAACGTGTATATAAAAGGCTCGTTGAACCTGAAAGAGATTGAACAGAAAATTGTGGAAAAGTATGCGGCTAATGCTGATGTCAGAGGTATCTGGTCTTTGGATGTGATTCGTAAGGCTTGGGGTAAAACTCAGTTTATGAAGAAGAGTGAAAAAAAGTTGAAATGGACACTTGTTGTGCTGGGTCAGCTCAGACGCAGGAGTGAGATGATGCGAAAAACTGAAGCTGATAGAGAGTCAAGGGCCAATCAGTCCAGATTGACTGGTTTGGTCGAAGAAATACGGAGAAAGAACACTGAGGTTCTGAGAAAGGACGCTGAGGTCCAACTAAAGAACGCTGAGGTTCTGAAAAAAGATGCAGAGATAAACAGATTAGTGGGGAAGTTGGAAAGAGTTGAAGTGGAAAGAGATGCATTGCTATCGGGTGCAAACAGAGCAAATGCCGAGCAGCCTGGTGTACAAGAACGACCCCAGGGGGGCGGAGCATCTTCCTTCCCACCTCTCAATGATGGTTGGGCCCCGAAGCTCGGGCGCCCTCCCTTAATGCCTGTGATGCCCGCTCACCCTCCCCCCGTCCCTCAGCTTCTATCAGCAAACAAACTGTATCCTGACCTCAAAGCATTGGAGAGGGAACAGCGGGGTTTGTTGGAGGAAGAGAAAGTTACAGGGAGGGATGAGAGTGAGAAACAGGGCTCATCAACCAGTGCATCATCCAATGACGCGCCACTGAAACACACTTCGTGTGGAAAACCTTCTGCAAAGAAAAAACGTGGAAACATTCGCAGAGCGAATGAAAGCAAGAGTGAAAGCGAAAGTGACACTGATCATGTCCCTGCCCGCCTTGCTCCCATTAGGGAAAGAAGAGGTAAGGTTAAGGAAGAGGATGGTGATATAACCTACAAAACTTTGGTGTCCCATGTTCCAGCGGAACCTGAAAAAATTGACAAATGGTCTAAGGAAACTCCTCATCCCAAGGATGGATCAAGAAAGAGCTGGAGAGAATTGTGCCGTCTGAGAGATATTTATCGGCTTCATCCAGAAGATGCACTTCAGATCCTATCTGCAATGGTTTCTCGCTCACGGGTGTAGAAACTGACAGAAAGACTCCACCTGGCTTTGGGTGATGATAAACAAAATCTGAAAGAGGGATGGGAGGCCATAAAAGAATGGCTTGATGAGTTAAATCCAGAACGAACAAATTGGTCTCAGATTACTGCTTGCCAACAGAAGCCAAAAGAAAGCGTTTACGAATATGCTGAGCGTTTCAAACAAGCTTGGCTTGATTATTCTGGGTTTCCTAACATCACAGAAGACAATTATGACCAGGCAAATAGCAAATAGCACCCCGTTAAAGACAACCTTCGTTGACGGACTAAACGTCGAATTGTCCAGGCTCTTGAAAGTCACGTACCCGGGTTGTGAGAAGGATGTAGGCAGAAGTATCTCACAAATTGTTCAGACAGCTGGAAGCATGGAAGCCGACCTTGCAGTGAAAGTCCGAATGGCTCAATTGGATGGAAATGAAGCCAGAAAATCCAACAAAGCTGATAAGAAGACAACACCCTGCTTCATATGTGGAAAGAATGGGCATTGGGCAAAACAGTGTTGGTTTCGGAAGAATCCGAATCAAGCGAATGACAAACCACAAGGTGATCAGGGCAATGACCACGGATCACAAAGCAGTGATGACACTGGAGAGAGTAATCTAATTGATCAAATGGAAAGATTCTGCAAACTGACCTCGAGTCAGCGGCGTCAACTCCTAAGCGCAGCAGAGACAAAAAACTGAATGAGCCCGCTCTCCAGTCAATTCTGGCACTGGTAGAGCATCGGGCAGATGGATTGTATGCCAGCATAACAATTAATGACACAGAAATAGATTTTCTCATAGACACTGGAGCTGAAATCACTTGTATCCCGACACGAGTGTCAGAACAATGCAATTTGCAATTAGGCAAAAATAGAAAGAAAGTAACCACAGCAGGAGGCGAGGTGATCCACCTGCAGACGTCAAACCAGATTGATTTTCAAATTGGACCAGTGACTAAGGAATGTGTGCTATGGGTCGGAGACATATCAGCCCCAATCTTGGGACTGGATGTGCTGCTTCAAATTGACTCATCATTGGACATCAGACAAGGAAAATTATCTTGGAACTTGAGGCGCCTAGAAAAACTTAAACTGAAGGAACATCCAATATGGGCACAGACAAAAACTGACTGCGGCCTTCTGAAGATGGAACCGGTCAAGCTCAAGGGCACCACCCCGCCCTGCACCAAGCAATATCCTATCAGTCGCCTCTCCTCTGAAGGCATCGTCCAAGTTATCAAACAGCTTGAAGGAAATGGCGTCATCACCAAAGCAAACAGTCCTTCAAACAGCCCTGTGTGGCCAGTAAGGAAACCAGATGGTTCTTGGCGCCTAACAATTGATTACAGAGTGGCAAATCAATACATTGAGAAATTGACACCATTAGTTGCAGATCCTAGTACAATCTTCCAAGTCCTGAAACCGGAACACACATGGTTTACGGTTCTCGACATGGCAAACGGCTTTTGGTCCGTGCCTCTCGACAAAGAGTCACAACCTTGGACCGCTTTCACGATAAGTGGTCAACAGTATCAATTCACCCGTCTTCCACAGGGAATGCACCTGAGTCCTACAGTATATCACATGGCGTTGAGACACCACCTTCGTGAACTTCCAGAAATGGAATCAACAGTCATTCAATATGTTGATGATATCCTGATTGCTTCCGAGGAAGAAGACCAACATGAACAAGATGTTTTGCATCTCTTGGACTTCCTCTATGAAAAAGGGCACAAAACAAGCTTCACCAAAGCCCAAATCATGCAAGCTGAAGTTGTTTACCTTGGACAGAAGATTTCACAGGGAAAACGGGAAATCACTCAAAATCGAACACAAGCGATCAAGACAGCAAAAGAGCCGAAAACAATTAAGGAATTGCGCTCTTTCTTGGGATTGTGCAACTACAACCGAGCATGGGTTGATTCATACACCGAAATCGCACAACCTTTGATTGATCTGCTAAAAGGACGGAAGGATCCAACAGATCCAATCGAGTTGGACCAAAGCCAAATCCAAGCTTTCCAAAACTTGAAGAAGGTGCTATGTCAAGCACCCGCTCTGGGAATTCCAGACACAGGACAACCTTTCACACTGAATGTCCATGAAAGAGATGGATACATGACAGCAGTGCTTTCCCAAGATCATGGCGGTTTGCAGAGACCTGTTGGATACTACTCATCGAAACTGGATAACGTGGCCCTTGGATGGGGTCCATGTCTTCGAGCAGTTCAAGCAACATATTTGGCCATTAACACAGTTTCCAGCCTGGTGTTAGATCAAACACTGGTGGTCAAATGTCCACACGCTGTCCATACTCTGCTAACCTTGAGTCGAGCATCACAAGTCACAGCCGCTCGATGGGCGAAATGGTCCACCATCTTGGAATCATCCAATATTGTCATTGAAAAAGCAAGTCTGTCCAACCCTGCGACCCTACTCCCAACGGACACAGAAATCGATGACCATGATTGTGTTGAAATAATCACGACAATGGAGGAAGTGGCCTTTGCAGAATCCCGATTTGGTGCTGTACACCGACGGTTCCTCAATGGTCAAGAATGGATTGAGAAGTGCAGGATGGGCGGTGACATCAGAAACAGATGTTCTGATCAGCGGAAGCATGTCAAAAGGGACCTCCGCTCAACAAGCAGAACTAAAATCTCTCATCGAAGCCTGCAAACTGGCTGAAACCCAAACAGCGAACATCTACACAGATTCAAGATATGCTTTTGGTGTTGTCCACGATTTTGGACTACTGTGGAAACAAAGAGGATTTCTAACAGCAGCAGGTACTCCAGTGAAAAATGGAGAACTCGTGGAAGAACTATTACATGCGGTTCAACTCCCAAAAGAAGTGTCAATCATGAAGTGCAAAGCACACACCAAAACCGACGCAACGGAACACAGAGGAAATGCTCTCGCTGATGAGGCGGCAAAAATCGCTGCAGAGAAAGGTGGATCCAGCGTAAAGGCCGAAGCCAGCGTCAGAGCACTCCACAAACACATGGAAGACGTCAAAAACATGCAACACAACAGCCCAGCTGAAGAACGATGGACTTGGATGGAAAAGGGTGCAAAACTGCATCAAGACGATATTTGGAGATTTGGAGATTCACAGAGAACAGTGGCTCCAGCATCACTAGTTCCATATCTCACACAGCAAATCCATTCTGTTGGACACATTGGTCTTGAGAAAATGATTAATCGGTTCAACCAGCACTGGTGGAGTCCTCAGTTTCGTGCTCAGGCACAACAAGTTGTGGGTCAGTGCATGACCTGTCAGAAAAACAACACAGGACCCGGAACTCCAATCCCAACATTGAAGTTTCCCGCACCGCCAGGACCCTTTCTGCATCTGCAGGTTGATTACATCACCTTACCAATGAACCATGGATATTCAGACGTGTTGGTCATTGTGGACAAGTTTTCAAGATGGGTGGAAGCCTCACCGTGCCGAAAAGCAACGGCTGCCCAAACAGCAAAAACCCTGGTGAAGGATTTCATACCGAGATGGGGCCTGCCCTGTCGCATTGACTCAGATCAAGGGACACACTTCACAGGTGCAGTTTGTCAAGAAATTTGTCGACTGATGGGCATCGAATGGGCATTCCATTGTCCTCATCATCCTCAGTCTTCAGGACAAGTGGAGAGAATGAATGGTGTGATCAAAAGTCGTCTTTCCAAATACCATCAAGAAGGTCTTGCTTGGCCCTTGGCCCTGCCTATCGTCCTGTGCAGCATCAGAGCGACAGCAAACAAGAAAACTGGACTCAGTCCATATGAGATTATCACTGGCCGCCCCATGAACCTGCCAGGAAGCTTTGACTTGAGACAAGCAGATGTTCACCTCGCTAGCGATGCTTTGGTTGAATACTGCGACAAACTGATACATGCCGTTCAATGTGCCTCTCAACAGGTAGCCAACGCGTGGGCCCAGCCGGAGGGAGGGGGTCACTCATTGGTGCCGGGTGAGTGGGTGCTAGTCCGAAAACCACAAAAAGAGCCACTTGGTGCAAAGTGGGAGGGCCCATACCAGGTGCTCCTGATTACATCCGCTACAGTGAAGGTGTCTGGCAAGAAGAGGTGGATCCATGCCAGCCACTGCAAGAGAGTGAACTTTGTTCCTGACATAGAGAAATGCTCTAAGGTGAAGTGCTAGTAACCTCTCCCTTAGTAGCCTCCGCTGCTGGGCAACGAAGTGGATGAAACTTCAACCAGCCTGAAGACAGTTGCCCTCGTGGTCAGTCACAATGACGGTTTAAGGGGAAACACCTTTATAGCTGCAGCGCATGGTTTTGCAAAAGTGTTTAACAAGTCAGATTGTTGGATCTGTGGCCTAATTCCACATGGCGCGGAAATATTCCCACAAATTGCAGTTCCCCTCGCCATCACTGATCACGACTGCACCTGGCCCTTTCTGAAACGTGAGGATTTGGGTAATAAGACAGTCATAACTGCTACTCACCACGTAAGACCAAATAACTAAACCCGATACACCCATAAAGTTAGCGTACACACCCAAGGGAAATCTATGTTGGAGTAATAATGGTTCTGGGCCTTATTTGGGTACTAGTGTATGTCATTTAGCCATCACACCTGATGTACCGTCGGCCATAGTACGTCTGAATGATCATTCTGTACGGTTTACCTTGATTTCCAAAACTGCATATTTTTCAGATGACGCTCCCACTGTGAACGGGACCGTGTACGTTTGTGGTTACACAGCTTACAGTTATCTGCCTGAACGATGGTCAGGTACATGTTATGCAGCTTACGTCATACCAGCCTTGAGACACACTACTGATCCTAGACTTAATCATTTACACAAACGGGATTTATTTCATTCACATGAACTTGTAGCGCAACCTGCTAAAAGATTCTTTTCAGCTCTTTTTCCTAATTATGGAATGACAGTAGCTTTAGATGAAATTAGAGAAGTAGTGAGAGTAATGGAAGATGTCAATAATGATACAGCACGTGCTTTAGATCAAATTAATCATGAACTAATCAATATGAGACACATGACTCTCCAGAACAGGTTGTCTCTTGACCTCTTGCTGCTGAAAAAGGTGGAACTTGTGCTGTAGTTGGGGACGAGTGTTGCTCATTCATTCCCGACGTGTCAAAGTTATGCACACCGCCTCTACATCGTCAGTGGACCCCTTCAGATGGTTCACCAGCACGTTTGGGGTTCTAGCCACTCATATTCTTCAAGTCTTTGTTGTACTCATATGTTCAATTACTCTGATTCTCCTGATGATCAAGACTGTTTTATGCTTTGTTTCCAGGACATGTAAGGCTGTACATGTCAATGTAGTCTCTCTGTCTCTAGATGTGGAAATATTTGATCATTACTTGTAGTGATACATGATGATGATGGTATGATTATGGTTCAATCATTAATCACATTTTGATTTTGAATATTTAGCATGATGATCAGGGTCTTTGCTTTGATTCAATTGTTGATTCAATGGCTTTACATAGAATCACAGGGGGGAGTGACGGATTGTAGCTTGATTTTACTTACTTACATATTTTATATATACGCATATATTCTCTGTTTTTCTCTGTTCTCTGTTCTCTTCTGAGTAACGCTTTCTTTGCACGTTAAAAACACCCAAACAAGGTCACAGTCTTAGATTAGGTGTCTCCACCGGAGGCCTTGGAGCTCCTGGAGACAGATAAAAAGGCACACTCTGAACTGTGCAAGTTAGAGAGAGAAAGGATTCAACATAGAGAGGAACACTGACCAGTCTTTTGAACATCTTGCAAGAACTCTGTTACTCATCTGTTAATAAACTTGGATATAGCTTAAAACCTCTTCGCCTCATCACTGACTCCTCGAACCTCGGTTCTCAATCGGAGAATCCAACAATACCTCTGACCTGGTTTTCTAGCTCGGTGAGCTTGCTGGCCTCATGACGGGCCTCTCTCAGGTCAGCCTGCAGAGCGATGTTGTGGTCCTGCACCTGTCTCAGCTCTGTCCTGCACTGATGCAATTGCCCCTCCATTGTGACTATTTTAGCCTCCAGTTTCTCCTGAGTGGTTGGAGTCTCAACTCTTCTTGTTATCCGGCCTACGATCTGGTTTCTCTGTTCCTGTATTCTCCCCAGTCCCTTTCTTTGGGAAACCCTCACAGTGTGTATCTCGAAGCGAAGGACCTCTCTGCCCTCTCTGAACTGACTGTTCCTTCCGTGACGCTCATCTTTTACTTGAGCCAAAGTCTCCTCTTTTTCCTTCCTCCGGTCCTTCGAGGCCGTGGTGTTCACCTGTGGCATGGAGGCTCCCTCGGGCAGCTGATGGTAGAGTCCCGTCAGCAACTCCTCCTGTTCAGCAAACCGAACATTACTGCAGCTGATCTGCTCACCTCCGAGGTGGGACTGGATTGTCCTCGCCTCTCTGTGCCACACGGCCCGATCCCTCACCGGCTCCACTCTGACTGACTTCTGCAAGCACTTCGCAGCATGTTTACACCTTTGACACCTCTGTCCTTGTTGAAGTCGCCGTCTCCACCTTCCGAACCTCCTCTGACGACCACCTGTTGCCCAGCGCGGCCTCTTGAAGACAGACCCCCGCTAGTGCACTCTCCCAACAGCCTGAATGACGACAGCAGCTTTGTTCATAGCATTAAAATTTTTTCGCACTAAATAACCTCTAAAAGCTGCCTGGATGCGTATCGCTGACTTTCTCAACACCTGAAATCTTTCATGTTCGCTTTTGCCCCTGATGTAGGACCTAAAATATCTTTGAATGAAGATGGCGGACCTCCTTATGGCCTGGTACTTTGTTACCTCCCTGTGTCTTCTGAACGCAGCCTGAATCAGGGAAGCGGCCTGATGGTGCAGGATCACAGCCTTTCTGACCCTCTGACCTCTGAAGCAGGCTTGCAGGAACATTGCAGCGGAGCGCAATGTCAAAAACTCCTCTCTCTGTTTTCTGGCTTCACGTGTGGAACGATACCTCCGCTGGATTGCAACAACAGTCTGTTTGATGTATGAGTATCGTGCCCGAGCACAGTGTGCCCTGTGAGCCCTTTGTATAACCGTGGCAGCCTGGTGCTTCAGTTTCAGAGTCTGTCTGGTCTTCATCCCTCGGAATGCAGCTTGTAGAACAACAAAAGCCCCTTTTTTCTCCTTCAAAGACTTCATTTCTTGCCTCATACTCTTACTAGCTCTATAATATCGCTGAACAGTCTTGGCTGCCCACAGTAGCTTCAGGTAGTACTTTCTGTTTATGTGTTTCCTCACCTGTGCCTGAATGGTTACAGCAGCCTCATGTTCAGATCTCCTTTGCACCCGAACTTTCCTTTTAAACTTGCCACTAACCTGGAGCTGCTCCTTCTCTGCTTTCTGTGTAGCAGATGGCTTCATGGAGCTGGGTTTGGGGGTCGACTTCTTGATGCCGCTTTCCTTGCTGCAAAGGGCTTTCTTGGTGGACCTCCCCGGTTGCACGAGGCAGGAAGTGGTCTCCACTGTCCTCCTGCTCTCTATGTTAGGAACTGCCTTCTTTGCCATTGCCTCGCTTCTCTTGTTGCGGGTGGCCTTCTTTGCATTCCTCTTGGTGGGCGCCGTGCAGTCACGTTGCGGCGCGGTGGACGCCGTGCTTTTGCGTGGCGGCGCGGTGGACGCCGTGCAGGCGCGTGGCGGCGCAGTGGGTGCCGTGCTGTCGCTGTGAACACGGAAAGGCGCGTTTGCTACCAACCTCTTGTGGTGATTCGCGTTGGCCGTGTTCCCGCTATCAGCTACGCGCGGCGCTTTCTCCGCTGGCGGACTGTGGTTGCTGGCGCGCTGCGGCGTGGTGGGCGTCATGCAGTCGCGGTGCGGTGCGGGGGACGCCGGGCAGTCGCGGTGCGGCGCGGGGGACGCCGGGCAGTCGCGGTGCGGCGTGGGGGACACCGGGCAGTTGCGGTGCGGCGCGGGGGACGCCGTGCTGTCGCAGTGCGGCGCGGGGGACGCCGTGCTGTCGCGGTGCAGCGCGGGGGATGCCGTGCAGTCGCGGTTAATAAGGCAAGACGCGTTAGCTACCTCCCTCTGGTTGTGAATCGCGCTGGCCGTGTTCCCGCTATCAGCTGCACGCGGCGCTTTTTCCGCTGGCGGATCGCGGTTACTGGCGCGCGGCGCTCTCGCGCTCTCTGGCGCTGAATCTCCGCGTTGACCCGCGTGCGGCGCTGTTGGCTTTGTGCTTCCGCGTTGAGCCGCTTGCGGCGTGGTTGACGCTGTGCTTCCGTGTTGTGCAACGCCAGCCCTCAACGAAGCCCCGCCTTCCATGTCGCGTGCAGAAAACAACACGCGGTCCAGCGTGTTGAGATAGCACTGCGCCCTTGTAGCCTCGGAGATCAGCATCCGGGAACAAAGCGCGAACTCATCCCTGCGAAGCTCGGGATCTGGGATGATATCGAGTGGGAGCAGCGACATCGTCCTCTTCAGGCGGCGCTCTAGCTTCCTTGCCATGGCTGTCGGCGTCCGTCGCACCCACTCCTCACCGTCCAGATGCTCGCGGAGGTCCAGAGAAGACGCCACTGGCCCCCAGGTCCTCATCAGCTGCAGTGTCCGCTCGACAGCACTCGCTGCCGCCCACAACACGCACTCCTGCTCGCCCTCGTACAGGCGGTACAGGCGGCTTATTCTGTAACGGTGGCGTGGTACCGGAGGGACGTCAGTTCCGAGCCAGGAGTTCCGAACAGAAGTTTATTGCTTACAGTGACAAAACACACAACACACAAGGACTCAAGCCTGCAGTTCCTACGCAGGATGACTACGACTATGACTATGACTATGACTATGACTATGACTATGACTAAAAACAGACAGACAGACAGAACCACCATTACACATAGGTTTAACCTACCTAATGAGCCGCGCTCTGTTCTGACTCATCGGGGCTTAAATAGTCAGCCCCAATGATGCACACCTGCCCGCAGGGGCTCAGGTGTGCTTAGTCAGAACAGAGCGCCCTCTAGCGTACCCTTAACACCTCCTGTGACACAAACACCTTATACGTGATAGAGAGCGCCCTCTAGCGTGCCCAACACACAACACAGGTGACAGAGGGCGCCCTCTAGCGTGCCCAAAACACCCCATGTGTGACACTTATAGATTCTCTTTCACTTGACCTGTTGTTTACTTTGTGTTTGTTTCTTTGTTTGTTGCTGTTTCCAGTTTTAAATAGAAGCTTTTAACAACTCTTTGAAATATTGAATCCCACTGAATATACATTAATAAATTCTATTTGTCATATTTTAACAAATTCTAACATTATTGTAAACAGTGATTGTAAACAATGAATTTAAATTTTGGCTTCTGTTTGATATGTTATTACATATCAAGTGCATTATTCTTTCTTTCTTTCTACTGTTGGTTTCAAAAAAGTAACCTGACTGAAGTTTTCTGGGGACACAATTTGTCTGATGAAAACTGAGACATGTACAAGTATGAAATGTATTTTTATTTTTAATTAGATGTGAATCTGAATTTTTCTTTTTAAATTCAATTTGAATTTTCCATTAAATGCAACGTTCCAAAAGAACAACAATGAGCTACTTATGTATTCAAATAAAAACAGCCTGATTGTGATCATTTATCCACTTCATAGCAGCCGCTGGGTTTTTGTGAGGTGTTTGCACTGGTTAGTCTCACTGTGACTCTCCTGCACAGTAATACACAGCTGTGTCTTCAGTCTGCAGATTCTGTCCTTGTAATGTTATTGTGTTGGTTCCAGTGTCTCTGGAGATGCTGAACTTGTTTTTCAGATTATCAATGTAGTCTGGGCTCCCAAAGCTATAAATGATTCCAATCCACTCCAGAGCTTTTCCTGCAGGCTGTCTGATCCAGGCTGTGTGCTCACTCGTAACTGAATATGAAACCTTGCAGTTTATAGTCAGTCTCTGGCCCGGCTGGACCATCATGGAGCCAGGCTGAGTCAGTTCATAACAGCACACATCTGTAATGTAATATAATAATTAGCTGTAATTAAATAATACAGTTTGTTTGTAATCTCAGTCAAATCAGTTAAGAATAACTCACAGGATGCCACGAACACCAACACCAGTAGAAATGTAGAGAACATGGTTTGTGTTGAATTTGATCTTATTTCTAATCCACAGCCCCATAAACAGTGTCTCCTCTCCTAAATAGGGAGATCCAGAGTGGGAGGAGCTTGAATTTGCTTATTTAGTTACTCATGAAGCTGTTTTTAAATATTAGGAGAGTTATGTTAAGTGTCTGTTCTTTCTGAATTACAGATGTGTCACGGTCTGTCGTGCCCGTGGTTCCGGCCGGGTATGACAGATGGCGCTCTGTTCTGACTGAGCACACCTGGGCTTGTTTAGACACAGGTGTGCTTCATTGGGGCTGCTATTTAAGCCCCAGTGTGTCAGAACAGAGCACGGTTCATTAACAAGGCTCTGCCTTACAGTTAATGATGGCACTTTTGGTTCGTCTTCTAGTTTATGTTTAATAAAGTTACGTTTTCACTATTGGCTCTGCGTTGGCGTCCTTCACACTGCCCGCCACCATTCCAGAACTGCCAGTACGTGCGTTGTGGACGGCAGCGACCGTTGTCGAGCAGACACTGCAGCTGATAAAGGCCTGGAAGATGGAGGCAGCTACTCTGGACCTCCGTGAGCATTTGAAGGGTGAGGAATTGGTGCGACAGACGCCAACGGCCATGGCCGAGGAGCTCGAGCGCCGTCTGAGGAATGTGACGTCGCTGCTCCCACTCGGCCCCACCCCGGATCCGGAGCTGTGCTTGGATCGGTTCGCGCTGTTCCTCCGGATGCTGGTCTCCATGGCTGCAAGGGCTACCTCAACACGCTGAACCGTGTGCTTTTTTCCGCACGCGACATGGAAGGCGGGGCTTCGTTGACGGCTGCCGTCAAAACGGGGCAACAAGTGCAGACAAGACAGACAACAACAGACGGCACGACAGACAGTACATTCATCCGTAGAGGGCCGCAGTGTTGTGGAATAAAGCAGCCCAGGTAGATTATGGTGTAGCAGTGTGGTGGAGCAGTGTTACTGATAAAGGGCAGAGTGCAACATGAGATAAATAAATAAATACAAGATGATAATGGTGGACTGGGTAGATACTGGTGGTTTAAGAGTTCAAGAGTCTGATGGCCAGGGGGAAGAAACTATTTCCCATCCTGGAAGTGGAGGCCCGTATGCTGCAGAACCTTTTCCTGGATGGCAGGAGGGAGAAGAGAGTGTGGGATGGGTGGGAGGGAGAAGAGAGTGTGGGATGGGTGGGAGTGAGAAGAGAGTGTGGGATGGGTGGGAGGGAGAAGAGAGTGTGGGATGGGTGGGAGGGAGAAGAGTGTGGGATGGGAGGGAGAAGAGTGTGGGATGGGAGGGAGAAGAGAGTGTAGGACGGGTGGGAGGGAGAAGAGAGTGTGGGATGGGTGGGAGGGAGAA
>CM029394.1:7634852-7678536 GCA_017165825.1 Hepsetus odoe
TCTACCTCAGTTCTCTTGAACTGTCCTCTAGGTACAGGTCCCTACCCAGGGTTACCCCCAAGGTCCACCTAAGTCCTTTGCCTAGGTGTGCCTAAGTCCCCGACTTAGGTCTTTGCGTTCCCTCCTTATGACAGACCTCACAGGCAGGAGAATCTAGGTTGAATCAAAACATTTTTCTTTTATCTTTTTCTTTCTCTTTTCTTTCTATTTTGTTTCATTTTTCTTTCTTTACACCTGTTGCTCTGTAGCCACAATATTTGCAAACTTGAATTCCTCTAGAATGTCCCAATAACATTCACAAGGCTGCCTCAAACATTTACTTCCATTTGACAAAAAGGCACTTATGAGTCCACTGTGGTGGGTCACTAGAAAAGTCCTCTCTGGGCCGTTAATCACTCTCTGGAGAACAAGCTTCTAGACTAGACCTATTGTCCAGTCCGGTCCTCCACTTGGGGTTCTAATCCCGAGAAATGAGAAACGTTTTCGATTCTGTTAACCACCTCCTAAATCCTCCATGGAGAGGATCACCAGTCCAGTCCTCAGGGACAACTTCATGTTAGCACCGTTAGGTTTCGGGTTATCCTGTTTCGGTACTGGGTCTCTCCCATTCACACAGACAGACAGACAGACAGACACATACCTCAGTCTATAGTAACTACCTTAGTTACTTCTCAGGAGCATCTCAATTGACTAGTACTAGTACAATTAGACCTCTAGGGCAATTCTTCTGATCCCCTTTAGACTGTGAGAGTCCCAGACTCTCTAGACGTCTCTCTAAGGTTCCCTGAACCTTTCAGCGCTTTTCCATAAATCCTTGTCTTACCTGTTTTCCCACGCTCTCACCGTCTCAACCAAATGATGTTCAGATCGCGTCAGTCCGGTCCAGCGGAACAACTCGAGACTTACTGGCCAACATAGAATTCACTATGGCGGGCTTTCATCCACGGTCCCAGACTCGTGGGCTGTGCACAGACTTCAGCGTCCTCCAAGTGCTCCGCAGGGACACGGATCTGTAGCAATCCGGCTCGAAGGACCAAGTTATGTTAGAAAATTCCTGTAAGCAGAGACAGTAGAACGAAGGAAAACACCAGACACAGGATCTGCAGCTTTTACTTGCAAGGGGAGCCAGGCACCAGCCAACACCAGCTACCTCCTCCGAAGAGCTTCCCCCTCTGCAAGCCTTTTATTTGCTTTCCTGATTTTTACAACGGCAATTAGCCCACACTCCTTGTTACAAAATAGTAAACAGAGAAGAGGAATTCTGTGTCTGGGAAGGTTCAGGTACAAAGGTCAACTGTCGTAACAAGCTCTTTGCAGAAGTCGTAAAACAAAAAGGATAACAAAAAGGTTAACAGTTCATCATCAATGATAAATATTTCTCTGATTGGACATCATTCAAATACTCAATGGATCTTTAATGACTGGCCATGTTACATCTGCCTTCAAGTCAGCCATAGTCACTCCTATTCTGAAGAAACCTTTGGACAACACCTCTCCTCCCCTTTCTTAACAAGATCTTAGAATGTGCTGTATATAATCAACTCAATGTCTTTTTAAGTTTGTTATGTCTTAAAAGGACTGAGAACAACAACAAAATGGCGAAATAGCTGTCTGTAATGTCCAGACTGACCATCAACAGTGTATGAGTATGGACAGAGAAGAAACCAATGCGGCATGGCGCTGAAGCTTGCAGCAGGCTTTGAGCGTTACACTGATGGATGTCCAAGTGGTGCTCTGAAAATAATGTGGAGTATATAGATAATTGGACTGCTTGTGTGGTTAAGTCTGGTCTTTTAGGTTGTGATGCAGAATGAGCTGCAATGAGGCATCACTCAAGGTTCACCATACTGTGTCTGTTTCATGAATAAAACCATACAAAAGAAAAAAAATCTGAAAACCTGCTCTACCAATTTAATTTTTGTTTAACTTTTCCATTCAGCCAAAAAAAGCACCTTAGATCTAAAGCTGGGCCTTCTCAATATGAAATTATGACTCTAAAGTTGTGATTGTAAATGAGATGATTAATGAAGAGGATTTTGATGTTTTGTGTCTCACAGAAACCTGGGTTAAACCTCATGAGTTTATTACACTAAATGAAAATGGTTAAAGCTATGTACACAATCCTCACTTATGTGGTCGAGGGGGAGATATAGCAGTTGTACATAAAATTACCATAGTTTTCAGTCAGAGAACAGGTTTAAATTTCTCTTCTTTTGAAATTTTTTTCTCAATAGACACGGCATTCCAAATTATTATGCAAATTGTATTTAAGTGTCATAAAGATTAAATATTGTGTTATTTAATTAAGCTCATGGATTGTATTGTGTCTCAGGGCTCTTTGGATCACTGAAATCAATCTCGGACACTTGACACTTACGTTGCCAGGTGAGCCCAATTAAAGAAAAAGCTACTGAAAAAGGATGTTCCATATTATTAAGCAGACCACCATTTTCAAGCAATATGGGAAAGAAAAGGATCTCTTTGCTGCCAAAAAGCAGGAAATAGTTGAATGCCTTGGACAAGGTATCAAACCCATAGATATTTCACAAAAAATTTATTTTAGAGATTTGTGGCTGAGTCAGAGCATATATGGGTTTGTGCAAAAAGGCACAATGAGGAAGGTTTCTGCCAGACAAATACATCGGATTAAGAGAGCAGCTGCTGAAATGCCATTACAAAGCAACAAACAGGTATGCTGGTGCCTCTGGAGTCCCGCGAACATCGAGCCTATTCGGCCACCCCTAACCAATTTTCACAAGCAGAAACGGCTGCAGAGGGCCCAGAACTACATGAAAGTTAATTTTCAGTCTTGTTCACTGTGAGGGCCATGCGACCCTGGATGGTCCAGATGGGTAGGAGTGGTTGGTGGACGGCCACCATGTCCCAACAAGGCTGCAACGTCAGCAAGGTGGTGGCGGAGTCCCTTTTGTGCCGAAATCATGGGGAGAGAGCTTTAGGGTCCCTGAAGGTGTGAAAATAACCTCTGAAAAGTATGTGGAGTTTCTGACTGACCACTCTTTTCCATGGTACAACTAAAGAACCATGCTTTCCCTAAAATTAGAGAAATAGAGAAGAGCAAGACTCATTGGAATTAGTCTTTATATTTATCCTCCATACTATGGGTTTTATCCAGAATGTAATGGGGCCCACTTATTGTCATAATCATATTTTAGATTTAATCCTTACATTAGGTGTCCAAGTTGATTCAAGTCCAAGTTTGTTCCTGTTCAGCTGCAGCACAGAACAATGTTTTCTGCATATCTGCTCTTACTGTTAGCGGCTGTGTCCTGTGAGTCTGTATTTGAACAGACAACATTAGTTCTTTCTACAGGTTTTGTTTTCAAAATGTTAAGATGTTTAAGATGTTAAAACGTTTCTTTCAACAGGTATCAACTGTATTGAGTTGACTCAGCCAGACTCTATTGTTTTAACATCTGGTCAGTCAATGACACTGACCTGTAGAGTTTCTGGGTATTCACTGACTGATAACAACTACTGTACACACTGGATATATCAGCCTGCAGGAAAAGCTCTGGAGTGGGTTAGATGCAATTTTTCTCACTAATTAAAAGAATAAATGTCTATTACTGACGTGTCACTTCACTATAATGTTTATTGATATTCTATCAGAAAGTCTTTTTGACGTTATGAGTGATATACTCTCGGGTTTAAATGCTAGCAATATTAAAGAATTGTGAATAAATGTTTAGAATACAGAAATTAGGAAACTGTATAAGCTTTGAAAAAGTGGCATTTGGAATAAAATCTAAAACAAATCTATAAAAAGTACACTTTCCAGCAGTAAAGGAGCGAGAGGAGAGTAGCGCACTTCACAAAACAAATTTGATGCTTACATACATTGTATTGCTTTTGCTTTCCCTCCTCTGTGATATTTCCTTTTTAATATTTATGAATATTTATGAATATTTATTTATTATTTTATTTATTTATTTTTTTCTAGGTTTTCAGCAAAACCATTCCCATGCCATTCCCATTCAGCTAAATCAGCCTTATTTCCAGTCACAACAACAGATCAACAACTGTAAAGTCTCTTACTCATTTACCAACTAGAGTACTGTTTGGATTCAGCAGCCTACTGGAAAAGCTTTCGAGAGCATTTGGCTGATTTATTTTGATGCAGAAACACTATAAAGATTCACTAAGAAGCATGTTCATCTCCAGAGACACCTCCAGTAACAGCAACCTTAAAAGGGGAGAATCTGCAGGGTGAAGATTCACAGTGACTAATATCAGTGGCCAAGTTGTGTACTTCCCGATAGGTTGCCCTGAGGTACCCTTGAGCAAGGTGCCGTTCCCGTCACTGCTCCCCGGGCGCTTTCAATAGCTGCCCACTGCTGCACGGGTTTGAGTGTGCATGGGTTAAATGCAGAGGTCCAATTTCGTTGTGGTTCATGTGTGCTGTGCCGTGACCTCGCAATGACAAGGGTTGTCACTTTCACTTCACTTTCACTTCACTTTCACAAAAACAATCCTCAAGACAGTCACAACAAATAAAATGATACAGCAGACCTGATCATTTAGAAATTTGTAAGTCACAGAATTCAAATGGAAAGAAACTTAACTAGCTGATTATACTGCTTTTCAAGAGAAGGCTTTCCTGGCCATTCAGTGACTGATGGGAACTACTTTGCACACTGAAAACACCACCCTGCTGCAGTGGGTTGTGTAGATCTCTGCTCCTCCACTCATTGACGCATTGTGCATTCATTGAACTGTTTTAGATCAGTTTAGTCATTCATGTCTCACAATGAGAAAACCATCTGGATACATGTTGTGCAGGCAAATTACTGTGAATGCAAACACATTAAAATTCACTTGAGACACTGAACTGAGCAGACAGCTCCTGCAATCACTGCTACTGCAAGAATTCATGTAAATAGAACTTCTTTTGCAAAGGTATCATATCATGTAAAACTGAATTTCCTTTTTCACATTTAACCTTACCACAAGCTATATATATATATATACACACAGTACTGTGCAAAGGTTTTAGGCAGGTATTGAAAAATGCTATAAACAAGCAATGATTTCAGAAACATAAATAATGATTGTTTATTTTTTATCAACTTACAAAATGCAAAGTGAGCGAACAAAAGAAAAACCTAAATGAAATCTAAATTTGGTGTTACTACCTTTTGCCTTACATTTATGGCATTTGCCAGACGCTCTCATCCAGAGCGACTTACAGGTCCTAATTACAGGGCCAGTCCCCCTGGAGTAACTCAGGGTTAAGGGTCTTGCTCAGGGACCCAGTGGTGATAATGCTTGAGGTGGGATTTGAACCTGGGACTGCTTTAGCTATTGATCCATAGGCAAGTACCCTACCACTAGACCACCACCACCCTGGCTTCAAACCAGCATCAATTCTTCTGGCCCCCACAGAGCCCTGATCTCAACATCATCCAGTGTGTCTGGATTACATGAAGAGACAGAAGGATGTGAGGAAGCCTCAGAAGATCTGTGGTTAGTTCTCCAAGATGTTTGGAACAACCTACCAGCTGTGTTTCTTCAAAAACTGTGTGCAAGTGGAACTGTGTTCAAGAAGAATTGTTGCTGTTTTGAAGTCGAAGGGTGGTCACACCAAATATTGATTTGATTTAGATTTCTTTTTTGTTCATTCACTGCATTTTGTTGCTTGATGAAAATAAATGATTAACACTTTCATTTTTGAAAGCATTCTGTTTACAGCATTTTTTCCACACCTGCCTAAAACTTTTGCAGTACTATATATGTGACCTGTTTCATATGGACTGTTTCAGAAAGCTAATACAGCTTTCCCCAAGAAAAACATCATATTCACATGCTAGGAGATGCTTTTCTGCTTCAGGTTCTGGGCAGCTATGATAGGTAATGGAAGGATTCTGCTCTCTGTCAGAAAGCACAAAATGAGAAAGTGCTGTCTTCAATCTGACAATATGATTGTCTTGTTGTGCAGCAATACAATCATCCAAAGTTTTAGAGCAAGATTATCTTTGATCAAGAACTTGGATCATGGAGTTCAGCTATGAAAGCACCTGGGGAGTAATGACAGGGACGGTATTTCCCTGTCATGGCTCATGGCTGCCTCATGATAATGGGTTTGAACCCATAATCTTCCAAGCCTTTGGTCAACTCCCTAACCACTAGTCCACTTGACCCCGAGGTCCACTAGACCACCCTTGTAGACAAATGCATCTAAACAACCCGACAACAGAGGATTCTGCAGGAACAGCCTAAGGGGACACCCAGATTTGAACTGGGGACCTCTTGATCTGCAGTCAAATGCGCTACCACTGAGCTATAGCCCCAGGTACATAAAACATGCAGCAGGGGGCAGCTATGAAAGCGCTCAGGGAGTTGTGACGGGGACAGTACCTTGCTCAAGGGTACCTCAGTGCAACTTACTGGTAAGTTTGAACCTAAAGTCTTCTGATCCTGTGGCCGACTCCCTAACCAAATAAGGTACATAAGATATGAAGGTAATAAGTACCTGCCTTATTTAAGAATTACCTAACTTATTTAAGGTAATTATTTATCAAGTAAACTCAGACAAGCTTAAAACGATTTAATGCACATTTAACTTTTTACTCTTTAAGCCTCTAGAGTGGGTTGGACACACATGTAATGCTGTCAGAGGCTCACTGAAAAGCAAGATCAGCTTTATTTCAGACTCTTCTGCCAACAGAGTGTATCTCAGAGAGCTTTCAGCTGGAGCGCTGTGTATTACTGTCCTCATCGCTCACGTTTATGCAGCCTGTTGTAGAGCCTGTACAAGAACCCCACTTCCTTTACTGACACTCACAGCACCAGTAATGCATTATTGAATCACTTTCAGTCATCTTAAGAGGCAGTTTATCTGCATTACTGTCAACTTTTTCAGTAAATTTAAAGATTGAACTGGGATACTTGAAGACTAAAATTATATTTTAATACATGTATGTAGGGGCAGGAGTGGCTTAGCGGTTAGGACGTTGGCTGCTGGATTGGGGGTTTGAACCCCTTCGCAGTAGGTTGCCCTGAGGTACCCTTGAGCAAGGTGCCGTCCCCGTCCCGCTCCTCCCTGTGATGGGCTGGCGACCTGTCCAGGGTGCGTTCCCTGTCCTTCGCCCTGTGTGCGCTGGGATGGACTCCAGTACCCCACCCATGACCCTGCTTGGTACAAGCGGCAGAAAATGCCTTACTGACAATATGTATGTATGTATGTAACACAATATAATTTTGGAATAATAAAGTGTAGTAAAACATCTATCAAATGATAACTTTCACAGTAGGCTACAGTATGCTTTGACTGCACACACCTGTATTCTGTCTATATATAAGATGCTGACACACTGCCTGACAATGCCACAGTTGTGAGATTAAAAAAGAAAGAAGCTTTAAACAATGGGGCTGTCTGTGCATCTGTTTTTGTTTATGCTGTTTTTAAATGAGGGGGCAGCGGTGGCCTAGTGGTTAGGGCGTTGGCAACATGATCAGAGGATTGGGGGTTCGAACCCCTTCCCAATGGTTTGCCCTGAGGTACCCTTGAGCAAAGTGCCATCCCCGTCCTGCTCCTCCCTGCGATGGGCTGGTGACCTGTCCAGGGTGCGTCCCCCGTCCTTGCCCTGTGTTGGACACCAGCGGGACCCAGATTGGGACAAGCGGCAGAAAATGGATGGACATACAGTAGTGTGGTTTTAAATGGTAAATAATGTAACAATATTCTAATTACGAGGGCAGTAGTGGTTTGGAAGTTTGGCTCCAGGATTGGAAAGATTGGAAGATTGTGGGTTCAAACCCCTTACCAGTAGGTTGCCCTGAGGTACCCTTGAGCAAGGTGCCGTTCCTGTCACTGCTCCCTGGACACTTTCATAGCTGCCTCCTATTGCATGGGTTAAATTCAGAGGTCCAATTTTGTTGTGGTTCACTGTGTGCTGTGCTGTGACCTTGCAATGATAAGAATAGTCACTTTCACTTTATAAGGTGGCGCAGTGGGTAGCAATGTTGCCTCACAGTGAGAAGGTTCTGTTCGATTTCCATTCTGGGCGGTCCGGGTTCCTCTGGGAGCTGAGGTTTCCTCCCACAAAGACCTGCCCATCAGTTGGACTGCTGATGCTAAATTCCCGTAGCTGTGAGTGTGTTTGTCACTGTTTCTGCTCTGCAGTGGACTGACCAGGGATATTTCTTTACCCTGTGAGAGCTGGGCATTTTCTGTGCCAGTCAGTTTCATTGTCTTATTCAGAGGCTTTCAGAACAGATGGAAATGAACTGAAAACAGCAGAGTAACATGGAACGATGGCATAAAAAGACATTGATGGACTTCAATCCAGATGGAATGACATCAACTGCTGATGCCTTGCAGCACATTCTTCACATTGTGTGCATTACTTTGCAACTTTGTAACGAGGGGGGAAAACACGCTGGACTGTGTTTACACAAACATGGCCGGCGCATACAGAGCGGAGCCCCACCCCCACCTCGGACACTCAGACCACATCTCTGTGCTGCTGATCCCAGCGTACAGGCCCATCGTCAGGCGAGTGATACCCACCCTGAAGCAAGTAAAGACCTGGCCCACAGGAGCCATCGCTGCTCTTCAGGACTGCTTCGAACGCACCGACTGGGACATGTTTAGGGAGGCTGCAACCTACAGTGACTCCATCAACCTGGAGGAGTACACAGCTTCAGTGACTGGTTACATCAGCAAGTGCATTGAGGATGTTACTGTCTCCAAGTTCATCATATCACGACCCAACCAGAAGCCATGGATGACTGCGGAGCTGCGCAGACTCCTGAGAACCCGGGACAAGGCCTTCAAGTCAGGGGACGAGGCCGCCCTAAGAAAAGCGAGGGCAAACCTGTCTCGGGCCATCAGAGTGGCGAAGCGAGCTCACGCAGAGAGAATCCATGGCCACTTCAAGAACACTGGTGACACGCAGCGCATGTGGCAGGGCATCCAGGCTCTCACCAACTACAGGACATCTCCACCTGCCTGTGACGGTGACCCCACCCTTCCAGATGCGCTGAACCACTTCTACGCATGGTTTGATGCAGAGAACAACACGAGAATGAGGAAGACCACCCCTCCTCCGAACGACCAGATTCTCTGTCTGACCACAGCCGAGGTGAGAAGATCTCTTCTCAGAGTCAACCCACGGAAAGCTGCCGGTCCAGACAATATTCAAGGTCGTGTGCTTAGAGGATGTGCAGAACAGCTGGCAGATGTTCTCAATGATCTCCTGCCTCAATGACTATCGTCCAGTCGCACTCACACCCATCATCATGAAGTGCTTCGAGAGGCTGGTTATGAGGCACAACAAGTCTCAGCAAAACCCCTGCAGTTTGCGTATCGTCCCGACTGCTCAACGGATGATGCAATCTCCACCACCCTCCATCTGGCCCTTTCTCATCTTGACAGAAAGGACAGTTACGTCAGAATGCTGTTCATCGACTACAGTTCAGCATTCAACACCATCATCCCTCAGCACTTGAGTGAGAAGCTGAGGCTGCTAGGCCTGAACACCTCCCTCTGTAACTGGATCCTGGACTTCCTGACTGGGAGACCCCAGTCAGTCAGGATCAGTAGCAGCACCTCCAACATCATCACACTGAGTACAGGGGCCCCCCAGGGCTGTGTGCTCAGCCCACTGCTGTTCACACTGATGACCCACGACTGTGCAGCCAAGCACAGCTCGAACCACATCATCAAATTCGCTGATGATACAACTGTGGTGATTCTGATCAGCGGTGGAGACGAGGCAGCCTACAGAGAGGAGACACAAGAGCTGATGGACTGGTGCAGAACCAACAACCTGTCTCTGAATGTCGACAAGACTAAAGAGATGGTTGTTGACTTCAGGAGACAACGTCGGGACCACACTCCACTTATTATCATCACCTCACCTGTGGAGAAACCCAAGTTTCTTGGTGTTCACATCACTGACAACCTCACGTGGACCCTCAACACGAACTCCATCACAAAGAAAGCCCAGCAGCGCCTCTACTTCCTGCGCAGACTGAGGAAAGCCCATCTCCCACCTTCCACCCTCACCATCTTTTACAGAGGGACCATTGAGAGCATCCTGAGCGGCTGCATTACTGCCTGGTACGGGAACTGTCTTAGACCGCAAGTCCCTACAACGGGTAGTGAGAACAGCTGAGAAGATCATCGGGATCTCTCTGCCCTCTGTACAGGACATTTTCACCACTCGCTGCATCCACAAAGCAACCAGCATTGTGGATGATCCCTCCCACCCGTCCCACACTCTCTTCTCCCTCCTGCCATCTGGGAAAAGTTTCCGCAGCATACGGGCCTCCACTTCCAGGATGGGAAATAGTTTCTTCCCCCAGGCCATCAGACTCTTAAACTCTTAAACCGCCAATGTCTACCCAGTCCACCATTATCATTTTGTATTCCTGGAGGAACGTTATTTTGTTTCACTGTGTACTGTTTATATGGCTGAAATGACAATAAAATCCTACTTGACTTGACTTGACTTGATTAGAGACAACTGTTTTAAAGAGACTCTGCTTGGATTCAAATCAGTTCGTCCAGGGTTCCTCCAGTGACCCAAATCAGTGAATGAGGTGTTGATACTGCTCAATAATAAAATGTTCTGGTTTTAAGACAAAGTGAGGAAGTGTGCCTATACTTAGCTGTGATCTGACAGCTTGAATGCCAATGTCAAGTATTTCTTTCAGAGCCATCAATGTTTCAGTTTTGTTTTTAAAAATATTCATCCTAAGGTGCTGGGGCAGCGGTGGCCTAGTGGTTAGGGCATTGGCTGTATGATTGGAGGAGCAGGGGTTCAATCCCCTTCCTGGTGGGTTTCCCTGGGGTGCCCTTGAGCAGGGTCCTGTTACGATAAGGTAAGTAAAATTACCTTGCTAATTCCAAATCAGCAGCTGGTGACCTGTCTAGGGGTGTGTCCCCTGTCCTTTGCCCTGTGTGAGCTGAGATGGACTCCAGTGACCCCATTTGGGACAAGTGGCAGAAAAAGACTGACTGAATAAACAATACCTTTCTGACATGATGAAGTGTCATGCTGCAAAAGTGATAAATATGTGGCTTGGGGGAACAAAACATTGAAATATGTTTTCTGCATGCAGAAAACTCCCCAGTCCTTAATCTCATTGAGATCTTGAGTTCTCCAAGCATTGATTATGCAAGAATGGTCTCCGTCAGTCAGGATTTGGCCCATAAGTTGACTGACAGTGTGTCAGGGTGAATTGCAGAGGTCTATGCAAAAAGTGATTCTTTTGCATAAACATAATGTAAAACTGATGAAATGCTTCTATTTATATTTCAGTAAACCATAAAAACACTCAAGCAGCAACATTTGTGAAAACTTGTCATTCAGAATTCTGAACAGCTTTTGTTTCAAAGGACATTCAGTTGTTTCTTGAAACTTAAGACACAGATAAGTACAATTATCTTGCTAATTCCAAATCAGCAGCAAAACTAGAAATGCACAGGGTTTAATTCTTCAACCAAAATCATAAAACATTCCAGTTTCAAACAGCTACATGCTTACTAAAATCATTTTAACCAACAATAAATCATGTAAACATAAAACATTATTAATCAGATGGTTTATTAAAGCAGGGAGCAGAAGAAACTGTGCCGTGTCGGGGGTCCCCAGGAGTGTCCTGTTTGCCTGTTCAATTTCTCTTTGTCTGTTTTTCTGACAATAATTTTGAATTCCCCATTAAAACTTTGTTTTCTACCCAGCACATGTACCCAGTCTTCATCCTACAAGCCTCACAAACACCTTCATTAGTGACTGAATAATTAAGTTACAATATTTTTTTTGAAGATCAAAGACATATCAAATGTGCACAGCATGTCATCATTATGCTCTTTATTTAAGTTTGGGTAACACTGAGAGAAACCCTCATTCTCAGTGCACCGGGACTCACAGGAGAAATAAGCAAAATAAAAGTCACAATGTGTCACAGTACACGGCGCTCTGCTCTGACTCTCTCATTAAGGATGTCAGGTGTGTCTCTGGGGAGAAGGGTTTAAATGTCCCAATGAGTCAGAGCAGAGCGTCAGTCATTCTTTGTGTTATTTACACAAAGTTATTTTATGTTGTTGTGTTCAACAGAGTTAAGTCACAGAGCCCTGGCTGTGCCTTTACTTCCGGACCACACCATCATCCATGCGTTATACAATGGCAGAACATAGCATGAAACCAAAGCTGTAGGATAGATTTTAATTAATTAGATATAGTTCAGATTGATTTTTCAGTGATTTATTTTAATACTGCCAGGAACATTATAAATTATAAATACTGAATGTTTATCAGACTTGCTTATTAAAATGAAATCCATATCTGTGAAAAGAATTTTACCAAATGTGGCAGGAATATAAATGACTGCATATATTCTGGATGGAAGATGAAAGGAATAAAGAGATGAGGATCTTGAACAGAAACAAAAATGATCTGAGTTTGAAAACTGAATACTGACTATAGACTGACAGAAACAGATCAATACAAATGCTTCAAAAATAATTTAACATTTACATGTTTATCAAATTCCTCACAAACATACATTTTAGAGATAAGAACTTTTGTTTGATCAGCAATAAAATATAAATATACAAATTGGTGTTAACAATAAAAACATCTGAATTATATTGTGCAGGTGCTTCTCCAAACAGATCAGATCTGTTTAGACATGAACTGCTCCACGAGACCTCTGAGGTCTTTTTCATGTTCCATAAAACATTCCTTAATCATTTCTGTATCACAGCAGGGGTCAACAATCTGCTGGAGGAGAAAACAGTAATGATGGAATACTGTTACCTTCTAAAATTAAGATATGTAATATATTACTGTTAAACCTACTTTAACAGTAATGCTCAAACTATTTGGGTATCTAAAACAAATCCTTACACATAAATGCAGAATTGTATACATGATGTAACACCTGTACATCTGTTTAACTTCCTGACAGTCAGGCTCTTTTCACACACTTGCAAATCTCCATTAACTCTTTTAACATCATCAGTATCTCCCTCCAGAGCAGTTTCCTTCACTTTAAATTCAACACCAGCATGTTTGTTTCAGCCTCTCTGCTGCTCCTTGCTGCTGCTTTGTGTGAGTGTTTGAACTCAATTCAATTCAATTCAATTTATTTTTGTATAGCGCCTTTTACAACAGAGTTGCCCCAAGGCACTTTACATTGGTGATAGATGGTAAACAGGTTACAGTAATAGAAGTTAAAGTTAATGCCAGACAACTACGGAGGAGAGGAACCAAAAACTCCACAGTGTGGAGAAAAAAAAACCTCAGAGGGTCCAAGGTCGACTGGCTACCCAACCCCCTTGGGTATACTAGCAGTACAAAGTTCAACTGAACTGAAGATGGATTTCATTTAAATTAATTCATCAGTTATATTCAGTTATAACTTTGAACCCCTTTCCATTGGGTTGGCCTGAGGTACCCTTGAGTAAGGTGCTGTCCCCGTCACACTCCTCCCTGGGCTGGCGACCTGTCCAGGGGGTGTCCCCCGTCCTTTGCCCTGTGTGCGATGGGTTGGACTCCAGCATGACCCTGTTTGGGACAAGTGGCAGAAAATGGATGGATGGATGGATGATGGATGGTGTTCTGTGCTACTCAGCCCATCCAGCCAGACTCACTGACCATCAAACCAGCAGAGTCTTTAACCGTCACCTGTAAAGTGTCTGGAGCTTCAATCACTGACAGCAGCAGCCACTGGGGAACGGCCTGGATCTGACAACCTGCAGGAAAATCTTTTGAGTGGATCAACACAATTTACCACAGTGGAGATAGATGCTAAAGATTCACTGAAGAGCAAGTTCACAGTCTCGAGAGACACATCCAGTAACACAATAATCCTACAAGGACAATTTTTAAATTGCCTTTTTTGTAACTGTTATTCGTTTAGTATTCATATTGTCATGCCAATCTTTTAATCCATCTTAAGGTTTCAAAAGTTTGTACACTGTAACGGTGGCAGGCAGGAAGTCAACGCAGAGCTAGTGGTCCAGAACATAACTTTATTATCCATAGTAACCAAAAGCCAAGATACAGGGAACTAAAACACTACCATTAACTGTAGAATTCACCTAGTGAATGAGCCGCGCTCTGTTCTTACTCAGTGGTGCTTAAATAGCAGCCCCAACGAAGCACATCTGCCATCATAGGCTCAGGTGTGCTTAGTCAGAACAGAGCGCCCTCTACTGCACCAAACCTGAAACCCAACCGTGGCATACACAAACAGAGTTTTAACAGTTTGTAGTCGCAACTCATATTATTCAACTGTTGAGTCCATTTACTTAGTTTCAGTTTTTTTCAATAAAAAATTCTTGATTGAATAAGATTTCCTGACTCTATGATTAAATCTAAATTTATTTTGAAGAACCTTTTTAGTTAAACATGATTCACAACAACAAAACCCTGTAGAATTCACAAAATAATGTATTACATTAAATATTTATTTATACATTGTAACGCTGGTGGGGTGGGGATAGAGCATCAATGCAGAGCCAGGGATCAGGAATTTGACTTCATTTTCCATGGTGCATCAAACAAACGAAAAGGGACTAAAAAACTAACATTACTTGGAAACTTAGCCTCTGTGAATGAGCAACATTCAGTTCTGACTCCTTGGGGTTTAAAGCCTCAATGAAGCACACCTGTGCCCCCATGAGCCCAGGTGTGCTCAGTCAGAACAGAGCGCTCTCTACCATGACATACATACAATCTAAAATGCTAGATATTGTATGAACTTTTTATTTAAATGTTTTAAATGTTCAGTGTTTTTATTGAAACATTACTTAATAGCTATTTGTGAAGAGCATCCGTTAAAGATATGAATTTTACAAATTGCCGAAATGGGACATCATACCAAATAAATAAATGAACAACCTTGTGACACCACACATAATACTGCCATAGCCGATGGCCATAAGGGAGGTACCCCCTAGGCTCGGCATGGTATTCCTCCAGAAAGCCCGAGGGCGCTCTAGCCCCTTATTAACACTGCACTTCCCCTTTAAGAGCTTACCTGATATAATCAGGTGACTAATTAGCAGAGGGGGTCGGTTTTTGGGGCAGTGTTTGGAAGGAGTTGGGCGATTAAAGCTTTGGAAAGAAAGAGTATGAGAGAGAAACTAAGTTTCCATGTCTCTTGTTAAAAATCCTTTCTTTCGTGGCATGTTTATTATATGAATTCACAAAGAAGACCGGCAGAGCTCATCTTCCATGTTTGTGGATTAACCCCGTTGAACTATTTGGACACTCAATGCAACTCAGGATTACTCCTACCATCCGTTCTATCATCCCCTACTCCATCACCTTCATGGTAAGACTGTTCCGTTTGCCATCTACCATCTCCGGAATCATCCTTAGACTGGACAATACGGTTGGACTGAATACATGTACTTTCATTGTTTGTTTGTGTGTTTGTTTGTTTGTTATATTCTATGTTGTTTGGGGAGCACTTGTACATATTAAAACACTGAAGGTTTTGTTCCGTGTATTGTGGTGGAGACGGTGTCTGTTCGATTTAGGAGTAATACGGACATCGTTCAGTGATCGCCGCAACCGCTACAGAGTGGTGGCCCGTACGGGGACCTTCAGGGGTATAATTATTACTCCCATAATATTTAATATAGTGTCTGTATTTTCCGTTCTGTTGTATTTTGGAGCTTGCTATGGTTATTCATTACACTGTGTTATGTTAAAAGGTTTTTGTGTTGCTCGGTCACGGGTATTTCTGGATCTCTATTTTGTAATCTGTGCATTACGCGCTTGTGTTGGGGCAAATGGTAAAGCTCTTTACCATTTCTTTCACTTTATTTATTACTTCTTTCACTTCCTCTTCTAATCTGTCACAAGTGCAGCAGTCTGAGGAGACTTGTAAACATTTTTTTCTGTTTTTTAATCGTATCTGGACTGTTTTACCCTGCACGCGGTGAGACACCAGGCAATGGGTTCATTGTTTACACCCGGGACCAGCTGCTGGCGCTTAGCAACCAGCCGATACAGCCCAGCGAGAGAGCGGAGATCCCCAGAGAACTACAGCGGAGGAGACGGGGCTGCAGAGCTGGGGTGAAACACTGGGAGAGAAAGAGACGGTACAAGCCATCTGTACTCTCGGTCATTATGGGGAATGTCAGATCTCTCCCTAACAAGATCGATGAGCTAACGGCGCTCACCAGGCTGCAGAGAGAGAACAGGGAGGTCAGCATGATGTGCTTCACGGAGTCCTGGCTGACACACCTCACTCCAGACTCTCTCGCTGCTGTACCGGGATTCCACCTGGTGAGAGCGGACCGGAGCGCGAAGGAGACCGGTAAGAGGAAAGGCGGGGGGATCGTGATGTATGTGAACGAGAGATGGTGTAACCAGGGGCACATCTCCGTTAAGGAGCAGTGCTGCACACGGGACGTGGAGCTGCTAGCGATCAGCATCCGACCGTACTATCTGCCGCGCGAGTTCTCGCAAGTCATCGCGATAACTGTTTACATCCCGCCGACGGCAGACGCAGCAGCAGCTTGTGAAACCATACACACAGTTGTGTCTCAACTGCAGAAAGCACATCCCCAAGCCTTCCTCCTGATTTCTGGTGATTTTAATCATGTCTCCTTGTCCTCCACTCTGCCTACTCTCACCCAGTATGTGGACTGCTGCACCCGGGAAAACAGGACATTGGACTTACTGTATGCAAACGCTAAGGATGCATACAGAGCATCACCCCTCCCTCCACTGGGACACTCAGATCATAACCTGGTCCATCTGGTTCCCTCTTACATACCTCTAGTGTGCAATCAACCCCCCACTACGAGGTATGTGAGAGGATGGTCTAATGAGTCTTGCATGGCACTCAGGGACTGCTTCGAAACCACAGACTGGGAGGCGCTCTGCAGCCCACATGGAGAGGACATCGACAGTTTAACAGTCTGCATAACTGACTACATCACCTTCTGTGTGGAGAACACTGTACCAACCAGGAGAGTACGGTGTTACTCCAATAATAAACCATGGCTGACCCCTGATCTGAGAGCTCTGCTGAAGCAGAAGTCAAGAGCCTTCAGATCAGGAGATAAGGAGGCAATGAGAACAGCTCAGAAGGAGCTGAAAAGAGAAATAAGGAGGGGGAAGGACAGATACAGGGAGAGGCTGGAAGAGCAGCTCAAACTAAACAACATCAGAGGTGTGTGGAGAGGACTGAACACCATTACTGGTAGGAGCACAGTGAGTAGGGGAGGCCCAGAGTCTGGAGATAAGGACTGGGCTAATAGTCTAAATCTGTTCTTCAACAGGTTTGACTCAGGAATCTGCCCCTCACCCAACCATCAAAGCTCATCACATGCCAGTGCCCCCCTTCACACCTCCCTGCAAACTCCAACGGCACCTCCCCATCACACCTCTCTGCAACCCCCACCAGGGATATCAGCTACGTATCCCCTTTTATCTTTATCTTCTCCTTCTCTACCCCCCCTTTCCCCTGAGGACTCGACTGCCCCCTCCTGCTACCCCACTCATCAGGAGGCTCCCACTCTCTCACCACACGATAGCCTCTCCATCACAACTGATCAGGTGCGGTGTCAGCTGAGGAAGTTGAGGCACAGGAAAGCCACAGGTCCAGATGGCATCAGCTCCAGCCTGTTGAGGGACTGTGCAGATCAACTCTGTGAGGTTATCACATACATCTTTAACCTCAGCCTCAGCCTGGAGCGTGTCCCCATTTTGTGGAAGACCTCATGCCTCGTTCCAGTCCCCAAGACGTCGCACCCCAAGGAGCCAAACCACTTCAGACCTGTTGCCCTCACTTCTAACCTGATGAAGGCTATGGAGAGGATCATCCTCCATCACCTTCGTCCACTGGTCAGGAGGGACCTGGACCCGCTGCAGTTTGCATACCAGCCGCACATTGGGGTGGATGACGCGGTCATCTACCTGCTGCATCGGGCCCTCACTCACCTGGAGAGTGCCAAGAGCACTGTAAGAGTCATGTTCTTTGACTTTTCCAGTGCTTTCAACACGATCCGGCCTTCAGTTCTGAGGGGGAAGCTGGAGGGAGTGGGTGTGGACCATCACATGTCTGAGTGGATTATTGACTACCTCACCAATAGACCCCAGTATGTGAGACTCCAGGACTGTGTGTCTGAGGTGGTGGTCTGCAGCACTGGAGCCCCACAAGGAACAGTTCTCGCCCCTTCCTCTTCGCCCTGTACACGGCAGATTTCAAACACAACACGGACACCTGTCACCTGCAGAAGTTCTCCGACGACACCGCTATTGTTGGTCGTGTGTCGGAGGGGAATGAGCAGGAATACAGGGGGGTCATCAGTGACTTTGTCAGATGGTGCGATCAAAACCATCTGCGCATCAATGCCAGCAAGACGCAAGGAGCTGGTGATTGACCGTGAGGAAGTCACTCTCATCACAATCGTGGGTGGACATCCAGGGTTTGTGCATTGAAACGGTGGAGGAGTACAAATACCTGGGTGTCCACATCAACAATAAACTGGACTGGTCCACCAACACTAATGCTCTGTACAAAAGGGCCTGAGCTCAGTCACACCTGCATGCGGCTTATGTCCTGGTAAATAAATTCAAGGAGTATATCTATGATACACTGTGGTAGCGCTGGTTGTTTTACGCCAGGTCTGCCAGGAAGAGTCGCAGAGAGGACAGAGGGAAATCAAACAAACTGGTCAAGAGGGCCAGCTCAGTCCTCCTGAACTGTCCGGCTGGGGTCCATCGGAAAGAGGTAGAGGAGGGAGAAGGTCCAAACTAACATCCATCATGACACCTCCCACTCCCTACTAACAGAGACTGTACGAAAGCACCGAGCAGCTGCTCAGCAGCAGACTGTTACACCCATAAGATAGAACACTACCGCAGGTCATTCCTACCTGCTGCAATAAGACTCACAACACAACATAACACATAACATAATACACTACTGTTTATTATTGTTATAATAAGAGAGATACTATTATTAATACTGTACAGTATATTATATTAATTATTATTACTGTATTGTATATTATATTATTATTGTTATTATTTATTACATTTATTATTTATTATTACATTTATATTCATATTTCTGCCATATTTATATTTTGCTACTTGTTATTTATATGTATAATTCATTCATAACTTATTACCGTGTATATTGTAGATATGTATATGTGTATATATATATATATAGATATATATAGATAGTTAATTTATTATTTATTTATATTTTTTCTTCTCTTTCTATACACCAGTCTTTTTAAGAGCCCTGTAACGCCCAAATTTCCCATTCGTGGGATAATAAAAGATCACTCTACTCTACTTTAAAGAGGTTGTGGTGTTAGTAATATGGCTGATACGAGCTTTGAGGGCAAACAGAGTGCCGCTGAGTCTTCTCTCACTACGATACCTCCCACTGTTACTGTTCGCACCGTTCCCCCTGGAGAGGTTACTCAGTTAACCGACCTTCTTGGTAGCATGTTTATCTCGGAGGTGAAGGAGGGAGAGGGTGAAGAAGATGCACAGATGGAGGAACAACTAGGAGGGATGCAACAGGCCTTGGAGATGGCCAACTGTAAGATTACTAAGTTGGAGCAGGATCTTGCTGAGCTGCGAGAAGCACAACAACGGGCTATAGAGAGAGAGGTATCCTTAAGGGAGTTCCTTATGGACCGGGTGAGGGCCAGTGAAGAGCATGTGGAGGAACAACTAGCTACCTTAGAAAAGGCGGTAGTAGATTGTTTAAAAAGGAGGGATGAGCAGTGGAAGAAGGAGATGAGTCATGTCCGTCTCACTAGTACCCCCTGTCGGTTCTTTGGAGACCGAGACAGCTTTCCAGCTGAAGGCCTCTTCACTCCTCGCCCACACTCCACATTCCTTCCTATCAAGCCCCAGTTCCCTGAATACAACCCAGATGAAGGGGATGCCCTCATTTTTATTGAGGCATGCGAGGAGTTTTTATCTCTTCATCACTTGTCTGATCCAGAAGTGTTGGCTTTATTGTATATGGTCCTGCAGGGTTCCGCCCGCAATTGGTGGAAGGCTGAACGGTCTAAAGTCCTAGGGACTTTGCCTACGACTTCCGTGCTCTCTGCCTAAAGTGAAAGCCTGAGGTGACTGAGGAGGAGGTGGTACAGTAGATTTTAGATCATGCCAATCCCCAAGTGATGATAATCATGCGAGGGGCAGTGAAGACGGTAGCTGACATTGTCCGGGTGGGCACCCTCATAGAAAAAGACCGTGCCAGTCAACGAGACTATTGGTCCTGAGTTCAAGGGGCCAAAGAGAGATGACCTGGCCCTAAGAGAAGGGGAGCGATGGTGGCAGAAACCAAGAACTGTCCGCCCGATCCAGTACTGCACATAGCGCCTCCAGCCCTCATGGCAATTGAGGTGGTGGTGGGGAAAAGGAAAGGCCCAGCCCTTCTGGAGACTGGATCCACCTTCTCCCTGATTAGCTATTCCACCTATATGATTTTACGACCACCCTCAGGGAGACTTGCCCAAATGCCTTCCCAACCGTTTGCACGGGCGGATGGAACACAAAAGCCTGCCCTCGGCTGCATCCCGTTACACCTCAAGGTTGCAGCTCATTCACTCAATTTCAGTTTTTGTACTAGCTGATGAAGATTTGGCATGGCCTATGCTTCTGGGATTGGATTTTATGGCTTAGAGCCGTATCTGACTAGACTGGGCTTGGGGTCGGTACAGTCTTCCCCCATATCAGCAGCCTCGATCCTTCCTGAGTAGGATCATAGGGAAGGGGGGTTTTGTGGAGAACACTGATCCAATCTCCCTCTATGTTCCTGTGGAGCTCCTGGAAGGTTTGCGGAGTGGCCGGGCTATGTATCTTGGCCTTCCCTCCTCTGCTTTATTTAGGCCCTCAATCTTGGCCTCTCGACCCCAACCTTCATGGCAAGAACTACCCAAGGAGGTACAGGAGTCCCCCGAGGTGAGCCACCTGTTGGGACAGTTCCCTTCCCTGAAGTCTGCTGTCCTAGGCTATACCTCTCTTTGTCGCCACTCCATCACCCTATCTGACCGTAGGCCTGTGCGCAGCCGCCCTTATCGGGTTTCTCCTCTCAAGCAGAAGATTATGGCCGACCAGGTCAAGAAGATGGTCTGTAGCGGTTGCAGCGATCACTGAACGATTTCCGTATTACTCCTAAATCGAACAGACACCGTCTCCACCACAATACACGGGACATAACCTTCAGTGTTTTAATATGTATAAGTGCTCCCCAAACAACATGGAATATAACACAAGCACACACACACACAAACAAACAATGAAAGTACACGTATTCAGTCCAACCGTATTGTCCAGTCTTGTAAGGATGTTTCCGGAGATGTATTCAAACCCTGTTAACATCAAGGCTCAGTCTATTGAGGGAAGATTCACCATCTCCAGAGACAACTGTAAGAAGCAGGTGTATCTGCACACGAGCAGCCTGAAGACAGAAGACACTGCTGTTTATTACTGTGCTTGAGCACCACACTGATACACGCAACAGCAATGCAGTACAAAAACTACAGCCAGGCCTCCACAGAAGATCTGCTAAAATAACTGCACCTTATTCCCAGTTTCTTCTTAGTTAATAAAACAAGACAAAAACAGAGATCTCAGTTTCACACATTCACTAAAATTTCAGACAGGATTGAAGACTACTTCAACATCCTCTTTCCTATATAGATCTCATCTCTCCTCTGGACATGTCCAAACCATGTTGTATCATGTAAGTTTCATTTGTATTCTTAAGTGAATGTTTAGGCGTCTATCCTAAATCTAAAAGAATGTTAACCTTAATTTCATTTTCAGGTGTGTACTGCAGCACTGGCCATAATCAGCCCAGATCACTGACTGTCATGCCTGGGGAGTCTTTGAGCATTCACTGTAAGATTTCAGGTTATTCCCTCAATGATGGCAGCAAGGCACCTTCATGGATTCGACAAGCTGAAGGAAACGCCCTTGAGTTTATTGGCATGATCCACAGACTATAATGAAAAACAAGTTCGGCATCTCCAAAGACAATTCCAGCAGCACTGTGTTTCTAAAAGCACAGAACCTGGAAGTTAAAGTCAGGGCAACCTCATGGCAACCAATTGGGAAGGGGTTTTAACCCTTGATCCTCCGTTCACGTAGCCAAAACCCTAACCACTAGGCCACCGCTGCCCCATGAATGAAATGTGAATGAAATGTAAAGTCTTAAAATTCCAGTCATATTATGTTATGCTTCGGCTTATTATTCAGTAACTACATTAGCAACAATGCACAAAAATTAGTTTCAAATGTAAGAGAATTTAAGAGAAGAGCAAGAAGGTCCAGGCTTTGATTCCCAGGCAGGATTGTCTGGGTCCTGTATGGAGTTTGCATGTTCACCTCATGAATGAGAGGGTTTCCCATGGGAGGTCTCGTTTCTTCCCACCATCCAAAGATATGCCTGTCAGGTGGATTGGAGATGCTAAATTGCACCCTCTGAGTGTGTGAGTGTGTGTGTGTGCCCTGTGAGGGACTGGCAACCTGTCCAAAGTCTCCTGTCTTTTGCCCTGTGAGAGCCGGGATTGGCTCCAGCACCCCTTGTGACCCTAACTAGGCCAAGAAAATTTAAATGAGTGAAAGAGAATGAAATTTGTATTCTGCAGTGAGAAATTAAATTAAAGCTCACAACCATTTTAGAGCTTATTTAAGGAAAACCATGACCTGACCCTATGTACTCAATCCTACTGAGTACTACCTCTAGTTAAAATTGAAAAGTACTTGATTCTAGATGTTTTTGTCAGTCACGACTAACTTGGGCAACAGGTGTGCCTCATTGGGGCTGGCTTTATAAATTCCAATGAATCAGAGCAGAACGTCTGTCATTTTTTTGGTTTCTTGGATTCTTTGGACTTTTTGGAGTTTTTTGGTTTTTATGTTTTTGTCTCTAGACTTCTTGTGGTTCTCAAGTTTTTTTTTGTTTTGTTTATGTTTAATAAAGTTGAACACTGTCACTACCCAATTTGAAGATCGTCTAGAGTGAACAGCTGAATAGAACCAGAACGGAGCTGAAGCAGGTGCAAGACAACAGTGCTGCTCTGCAGGCGGAACTGGAAAAAGCCAGGAGGGAGACCAGTAAACTCACTAAGCTGCAAGATCACGTCAGAGGTTTGGGAGAAGTATTTGAGATCTGGTGCCCAGAGGTGAAGATCCTGAAAACACAACTGGTTCAGTAGGCCCCAGTACAGGCCAAACCCCAAGTGGAGAGCTCCAAAGTGGAGCAGTGGAGGAGCAGTCAGACGGACAAGGAGGGTTAAAAGAAAAAAGTAAACATTGAACCTTTCGATCCCACCAACACCTCCCTTTATCTCCACAGTGACTGTCACCCGAGTCTCCAATGGTTTTGTCATCTAACAGCAGGTTCGGCTTCATCAGGTTAGAAGGTAGTAGTGTACGATTTGGAAAACTACAGGGCAACATTAGAGAAGTACTACACAAGATTACAGGGGACCCGCCCAGAGAGTATGGTCAAGGAGGGCAGGTAATGCACCATTTTGTATGTTTGATTATGGACAAGAAGCTAAGAATTCGCTGTGTTTATGAGAACCTGGACTCCATGAGGTTCACCCTGCAGGTACATAGAGCAGAGTGTCACAGGGCCATGAAGGACTCTTCTATGAACCATAAAGATCCTTCTATGTTTAGTTCTCTTTCAGACTCTTTCAGGACAAGACCCCCATGGCGAGTCAGGGAGAACAACAAGGAAGTTCCATGCAACCAATTGGTTGACAGAGGTACCCATAACCATTAGGTCTGTTCTGAAATCACTCACATTGGTTACTGATTCAGAACACTGGCAGAGAAAGCCTCTGGTGGAGATCCTGTCCACAGATATTTCAGTTGAGAATATATTCTTGTTTCGGAACAGAGAGGACCAAGAAACGATGTTTCAGGATTATTTCCACTCCACATTCCCAGTATCGAGGAAGGAGGCTAGGACCATTCAGAACCCCCTAACCTCTGCTGAAACATCCAACTAGACGAAAACTTCTCAGTGAACCTGTTCAGAACATGCCTGTACATATTGCTGGAACTGACACAGTTTGTGTTCCTGCTGCATAGTCAATAAAGTTGCATAACCAGGCAACCGCATCAAGGAATTTGACTCCCAGTCAGGTTCATCATAAGCCACCTCCATCTGTTTCCTCAGGCATAACCTCTGGAATAGACTGTCCTTCACAGATCTCTTCCCCTGTTGTAGTGGATACTGTAAGTAAAGTCACAGAAATTGAGTCTAGATCCTCAGAGGTGCTCAATTCCCTTGAGCTTGGCCTTTCAGAGAGTGATCCAATGGAAGAGTGCTACAGAATCTTTGTGGAAGCTAACGGTGATGACAATCCAACAGTCCAATCTGATGTGCCAGTCGAGGACCCACAGATACCAGAGGCTGAGGATTTAGTAAAACCCCCTCCTGCTCAGAAGAGTAACCCATGTTGCCAAGTGTGAGGTCAGTAAGAGCAAAACACAAGTTATCGTGCCTCTAAGAAATGGAAGCACACAGTTACCCCGGCCTCCCAAAAACCAGCAGTGCCAGAGGAGAGCAATGATGTTTACAGCAGCAGGGGAAGGATACCTTTCCTTTATTGCAGCCAGTGCACCCAAAAGAGTCTTTACGCCAGCTGTTCTTCCCCCAAACTTCATGCTAAATGCCCGTGTGAATATCATCCCAGTTGGCACAACACTACAACTAAGCTCCAATCTGATTGTTCCAGAGGGGAATTGCGCTTTGCCTTTTACGCTACTTCCTTCAATATTTCATAGAGTTGTTAAAAGCTTCTGTTTAAAACTGGAAACAGCAACAAACAAAGAAACAAACAAAAGTAAACAACAGGTCAAGTGAAAGAGAATCTATAAGATCTGCATGATGAAAAAAGCATTTATTCAAATATAAGCACATCTGTGACATTGTGTCATATTTCCATTCTTACAGAAACGACGGATATTAGATTTAAATTAGATTTAAGAGCATGTTTAAATGATTCTCAGGTGGATTTGAAAGATTTGGAATCAATAACTGAACTACATGCTGTCATTAAATCAAATTGGGGATAAAAAAAATAGAAATTCTCAAATATCTCAAATCTACTTTTCACTCAAACTGCCATGATAACTTCCATCTGCGTTCTAGCTTACGGCACTCCCGCTTAGCAGCCCGTGTGTGATCACTGAACCAGGGAGAGTGCCTGATAGTTCTAACCTTCTTTGTCTTAATTGGGGCAACCTGATCAAGGATCTGCCCAACTACTGTATTGTACATGTCGTGATGCCATTAACAGTTTTGTTACAGGTGAAGTCTATCTCTGTTACGGCCTCCATAAACTGAACACATTTAGCCCTGTTTAGGTGTCATGTTGCACTAGTCCTTTCACTGAGGTACGGCATTTTAATCTCAAACGTGATTAAAGAATGGTCCAGTACAGTATCAATGTCAAGTCCATACAAGATAATTAGATCTAGCGTGTGTCCTTGTACATGGGTAGGTCCTGATATATGCTGGGTGCAACCGACAGAGTCGAGGAGCGTTAAGAAGCTTTTGGCACCTGCATTCGTCTCTGTATCAACATGTATGTTAAAGTCGCCCAACATCACGACTCTAGTAAACCTAACAACCAATCAGAGAGCAGATTGCCAAATTCATGAATAAAGGCAGCATATGGTCCTGGAGGTCTGTAAATTAATAGGATATGGAGCGCTAAATCAGACCTGATGCTCAGCAGCATCACTTCAAATGTATGGAAGCTCTTAGTGGTTTTTGAATCAACCTTAAATGATTCATCAAAAATTGCAGCCAGGCCTCCACCACGTCCTACTGAGCGTGATTTATGCAGGTATGAGAACCCATCAGGGGAGGCTTCCACTAAGGGGATGGTGTCAGTGGGTTTCAGTCAGTAGACAGATATCTGACTTTGTGTCGAGTACCATCTCATTAATAAGCACTGCCTTGTTTCCTAAGGAGCGAACATTCAGTAGTGCACATTTTAGTAACATTTAGATCCAATTTTAGTCAGACGCTGTGTTTTATTTGTTTTTATGATGGGTACTGGGAGCAGGTTACCAGCGCAGGAGCCCCTAGATTGGCATCTATACTGCTTCCTTATCGTACTAGGAATAGATATTCTCTGGTAATGGTGAGAGAGGTCTGGTTCTAAGCTAATGTGTGACATAGTGGATGCCGTGTTATAAGGAACCTGGGTTTCTGCCAAGAGTGTACTGGTAGTGAGAGAACAGCCAGCGTGTGATTTAAGATCACAGGACTGCGACCTGGGTGATGCTCTAAAGAGTCACAGTGGCAATTTTGCTGCCATATTTTGGGAAAGCATGTATGATCCTCTCCAGTTAGGATGAAGACCGTCCCTTTTATAAAGGCCAGGCCGTTCCCAAAAGAGGTCCCAATTATTTATGAAGGCGATGCTTTTAGATGCACACCAAGTCTCTAGCCAGCGGTTGAAATAGAGCAATAGAGAATTGGCAAGGGACCCGACACAATTAAGTTCTGACATTTAGTTTCAGCTTTTGAACACATTGAGATGAAGTTCCTCTTTAATACCTCGGATTGTTGGGACTTTATATCGTTAGTTCCAGCGTGAACAACCAAGGTAGGAACTTCATTGCTGGAATAAGAGTCCAATCATGCCTCGATGTCAGAGACTCTGGCCCCGGGGAGGCATTTCACAGAAACCGCTGGTTTAGGACGGCTAGGAACGCTAACCTTCCTAACAATCGAATCGCCAATTATGAGCACCTTCTCCGTTTCAGCAGGCGCGCTGCCGAGAGCAGAGTACCTGTTCGTCAGCCGGATTGAAGACTGGTGTGCAGGAGGTCCATTCTTTGAGCTCATGGACCCCCGTTTGGCGGTCACCCAGCGTTCCCTTGGACATAGTGCTGGTGCTGGCTCCAAACCGGCTACAGCTGGGCCAGGAAGGTCTACAGCCAAGTCTAACTGGGCTTGGAGGGTCTACAGCCGAGTCTAACTCGGCCAGCGGCTCCGACTGAGCCGGAACTACGCGTCCCTCGGTCTGACTACACTGAGATAAAGTGCGAATGTGCCCCTCCAGAACACGAATCCTGTCCTCCAACTGCGTTACAGTTACACATTTCCTACAGGTATAAGAGTCTACATAGTTGGACGGACAGTCTACGCTGTACATGCCGCACGATAAACACAGCACAAAAGAGGACGTCATAGTAACACTTACGTTAAATGTGGAAGTTTTATAAGGAAAACATTGTGTCCGAGACCGCAAAGTTTGCTGCTCGTTCAGTCTGGGTCTCTTTCCCACAATGCACTGCGGCACTGAAGCAAACCACAATAGTGTCAACATTGTAAATCAGACTGTTACATTATATCCAGGTAACTGTAACATCTTTATTATTTTTAAGATATTAAGATATTTTGAAATCCACACAAATATTCAAAATAAATGAATACATAAAAAAGATCAAAATAATTCTCAAAAAAATACATTTCAGGATATTTTTTAAAATATCAGACAAATACAATTAACAAATTAATGTTTCTATTTTACAGACATTTTAATAGACAGGTTTACTAAATATATTGAGTGGTTGTTTGTTGTTTTCTATAAACATCACTTACAGTGTGTCCACAATTACAAGTGATGGTGCCAGAAATGTCTTCAGGTTCTTAGTCCAGCAGGAGGCGCTCTTCATTGAATAAGTAAAAGGTCTATATGCCAGTCAGTCAGTTATTTTCTGGGCCGCTTCTCCTAATTAGGGTCGGAGGGGGGTACTGGAGTCCATCCCAGCTCACACAGGGCGAAGGACTGCAAAACTGTAGAATTCTCTTTGGATCAAAATAATAAGATTTCAGTCACACAGAATGAAGAACCTGCAGTGGTTTGAAGAGCTGTATTCACTCTTTAACCAAACGAAAGTTTGTCATCGTTGAATAAACAGAGGGATATTTAAAATCTGAAAACACACAAAGAGATGAACAAGATGTAACCAGAATTCAGTTGTAGAGCATCTGAATGGCAAGAAAACACTAAATGAAGATATTTACTAAGATATTATGCTTCAACCAGGATGCAGTGTCTTAGTACACCAGGCTGAAATTGGCCTTTTTATTATTACACATTTAAAAAATGTAATATTATGAACTAACAAAGTTCCTGCACATTAGCTAATGATTTGAATCAGGTGTTTTTAAAAAGACAGAAACTATATTTAGCTGAAATGTCAGAAAAGTTGTGAGTGAACAGCGTGGATGCTGCTGAGCCGGTGTAACATGCTCACAGAAAGGCCCCGGCCGGTCCTGCCTGGGGAACTGAGCTGAACCCGTTCTCACTCTCACTGCACCACCACACCGCCCAGAAGATCACTCACAGCACTGAAATACAGAAGAAGGGCTATACAAAAAAAAAAAAAACAACAAAAAACCCAATAAAACATGGAATGTTTACATTTTATAACTGAAAATACTTATTACGATGTTCATGAAACTTTAAAAAATACTAATCATTTAATAAAACTGGATCACAATAGTATCTGAAATACAGAACAGAGCCTGATGTTCTTTTCAACAGAGAATCAAATTCTCATGTCCCCTGAATGAATGCAAATAGCTCAATAATGCAGAAAAATACTGTAAATGAAAACACTGACTATATGAAATGAAGTTCCCCAAATTCAGTTAAATATTGATTAATGTATTTGAGTAATTCTATGAAAAAAGTATGTTAAAATGTATTTCTTTTGAGGTTTATGATTGATTTTGAAATATTTGAAGCCACGTTCATACCAACTGCATGCGAATCACTCTAATCTCTCTCAGATATAAACAGCTTGTTCAGACTAAGCCTGCTGTGTTTCTGGTGAAGGGCACATAGTTCAATAAGCAATGTTCCAGCTGGCTCTACTCATAGCTGTTGTATCCTGTAAGTTTCATGTTTATTATTAAGTGAATGTTCATGAGCTGAAGGTCTGCTGATGCTGCAGTGTATTATTGTACTAAATGCTCACTGTGGGAGTAATCGTCTAACACACCATGAATTAACTGGAATGTGACTCCCAGCTCACTCCACAGATGTTCTTGTCTGATGACAATAACACTCCCTAAGCCGGGCAGTCTTCCTACAGACCATCCTCCTTTGTGCAGGTGGCATTAGGAACACCGGCTCAGCAGCATCCACACTGTTCACTCACAACTCCTCTCCTTTTCACCCCAACGGGCCTCTTAATCAACGTGGATTAATGTGGATCTGTGCAGTCGAGTTTCTACACACTTTGTTTAACAAACTTCCCTTAGCACAACGTGCGCACACATTATTCTCTGCTACCCTTCTCGCCACTCTCCTCCTCACTCCCTCGTGCCAGACTTCCAGTCCCGCACCCTTCGTCTCCCCTGTCCCACCTAATTCCTATACACACAGACCTAACTAATGTTCTTACATCAATTATGGTAGTAATCAAACTGAACAAACATGCATTTTATAGTTACAAAACATAATATTGCACCATACCATTCATGTTTTTACAATAAAAGAAACTGGTATATATTTTTTTTTTAAGTTTGAAAATTGGCTAACACAGATTCTGATTTCCAGTTTTCCACACATTGTGCCTGCAATGGACTCAGTGTCGGTACTTAAAATGTACCGGATCATTGCATCAAAGAACCGCTCAAATTACTATTTTTGACCAAGTCAACTGAAGCCTGAAGACACTGCAGTGTATTACTGTGCTAGAAGCTCACCATGAAAGTGACAACCCTTGACATTGCAAGGTCACAGCACAGCACAGCACACATGAACCACAACGAAATTGGACCTCTGCATTTAAGCCATGCACACTCAAACCCGTGCAGCAGTGGGCAGCTACTGAAAGTGCCCGGGGAGCAGTGATGGGGATGGTACCTTGCTCAAGGGTACCTCAGGGAAACCTATTGGGAAGGGGTTTGAACCCCCGATCCTCCGATCATGCGGCTAACGCCCTAACCGCTAGGCCACCACTGCCCTTGGGACGCTCTACAAAACCCTCCAAGTGAATGAATATTTACTTTATATATTTACTTTATTTCCTTTAGATGGGAAATTGAGATTTTTTATCACAGTTTTATTTTATCACATTTCAAACAGAATCTCTTTATAAAGTACTGTAATGATCCTGCGCCAGTAGAGGGCGCCCTGCTCTGATTGTGCGCACCTGCGCTTGGGTGTCCGGTGTGCCTCATCGGGGGGCTGGCGTTATAAGCCCCAGTGAATCAGAGCAGGGCGCTGGTCATTCTGTGTGCGCACTTTGAATTTACTTGGGTTCTGGTTTACATTTGTTACTTTGTTACTATATATTTAGTCCTGTTCACGTTATCCGTCCAGTATGAAGTTCTCAGCTCTGCGCTGGCATCCAGCCCTCAACACCACACCGTGACAAGTATAAAGATTTAAGTGTCTGTTTGGTAAAATGTACATTGTACCCTCAAATGTCCCAGGTTCCAGTAGATCAGATGTTAAAATATTTTATTTAATTAGAATTTGGTTAACCTAATCACCCGTCTACTTCTCTTAAGCGGGGTAAAATGTTTCATTTGCATCCACTTTCAACAGGAAATATTTCTGCCTTTTTGAAATGGTTTGAGAAATATACAGATATGATGAACTACATAAACAGAAATGAGTCTGCATGTTCTCCCCGAGCCTGTATGGGGTTCCTCTGGCTGCTCCGGTTTCCTCCTGCAGTCCAAAGACACACATCAGGTGCACTGGAGATGTTAAACTTCCCTGACGTGTGACTGTCTTTAAAAGTGTTTCTCCACTGTCCCTGTGCGAGTGCTGAGATTAGAAAAGAGCATGTATTAAAAAAGCTTTGTTCCTAAAAATTACCCCAAATTTTATCAGTCGCATTAGACAATCTCTTGAGGAAAACATTAACTCCAAAATATTTATTGTAACAGTTACAAACTAATTATATTTCAATACTAACACATTTTCATATCTATTACCGTTCACTCCTCCAGTATTTAAATACAACCTTCTAATGCTTTTAACTCTCTTGAGTAACTAAGCAACTAAGCAGCTAAACAAATTCAAGCTCCTCCCACTCTGGATCTCTCTATTTAGGAGAGGAGACACTGTTTATGGGACTCTGGATAAAAAAAAATCAAGCTTAACTTCAACACAAGCCATGTTCTCTACATTTCTACTGGTGTTGGTGTTCGTGGCATCCTGTGAGTTATTCTTAACTGATGTGACTGAGATTACAAACAAACTGTATTATTTTATTATAACTAATTATTATATTACATTACAGATGTGTGCTGTTATGAACTGACTCAGCCTGGTTCCATGATGGTCCAGCTGGGCCAGAGACTGAACATCAACTGCAAGGTTTCATATTCAGTTACGAGCTGGAGTACAGGCTGGATCAGACAGCCTGCAGGAAAAGCTCTGGAGTGGATTGGATATATCCATTATGGTGGGAGTCTATATTACAGTGATAAACTGAAAAACAAGTTCAGCATCTCCAGAGATACTGGAACCAACACAATAACATTACAAGGACAGAATCTGCAGACTGAAGACACAGCTGTGTATTACTGTGCAAGAGAGTCACAGTGAGACTAACTAATGCACACACCTTACAAAAACTTTCTTTTTAAAGAAATATAAACTTCCAATCTAAACTTCAGGTTAATCTTAACCAAGGGTTTTGTTTTTTTAGTTAACCCTAACTCTAGGATGGAGAACATATTGATCATTTTAAATCATGTTTAAAAGTTTCTGAAACCCTTTGATTGTTCATTTGTGGAAGCATGCTGTAATAGCTATTCCTTAAAACATGTTTTAGTTTTTTAATTTTAAAATGATTCATGTTTCTTTATTTTTACTATATAAATTCTTTGCACTTCTTTCCAATTTTCTCTTAAAATGTATGTACTGGGACACTTTGTGCAGAATAATGACACTGACTCTGAAAAGTCCAAATAAACATCTCAAGCAATTAATATGTTCATGATTTTGTTGTTAGTTTTGTTTGGCTAATGAGGCTGTGAGCTTCGAGGCTTTAAAACATAAAAGCATGATTAAACATAAAAATCAGGACTTAGATGAGAAGTTAATATCAGAGCTGGTGCTCTGTACTGGCCAATAATAAAAAAAACAGGCATCAGTAACAGTGTCAGAAGGGAAACAGTGCTATCAGTGCATCCCTCGTTTCCAAACACAGCAAGACAAAGATCAGCCTCCTCTTATGTGCAGGCAAAAATAAATTACTCTATTGTCCAAAAAGTGTTCATTTAAATCTATTCATGCAAAAGTCAACTTGTGAATCAGCTTGTTTCTTTAAGATGTCATAAACGCTGAAATAAGAAAAGGAGACGGTTGATCCGCTGTGGCGACTCCTAAACAGGAGCAGCTGAAAGAAAAAGAAGTTATAAATGCTGAGCTCTGACTTGACCAGTCTTCTGCTGTGGTGAAGAAACCTGGCGAAACTGTGAAGATCTGTAAAATAAGTGCTTTACACTGACAGACTTCTTCATGCACTGGATGAGACAGAACCAGGGAAAGCTCTGGAATGGATTAGAGAGACCATTTCCTCCTGAGTGAAGATGTTTCTACAAGCATGCAGTTATTAGATGCCAAGAGTCTGAGAGCAGAGGACACTGCTGGACGTGCCCGAGTCAGTTGTTGACTTATAAATTAGCATATTCTAATAAGATGCAAGTGGACCAGTGGAAAGTTTGTTGGTTTTGAACATCACTAGAATCTGAGGTGATGCTGCTGCACATCATCTCATGGAGTATAAACATGGCTGAGATATATTTTTAAAAAAAATAGCCGGAGATTTGAAGATTCTCTCTTTTTCCTGCTCCACATCCTGGACTGCAAACGTTCACAATGTGCCATCAGTTCAAAGAAGGAGGACATTTTATCAGAAGAAAGACAAAATAAAATAAGAGTAAAACAATAACAGAAAATGGCTTCATCTGAGAGATTATCTTATATTTAACAGCTGAGATTATTTTATTAAATCCAGTTCTTGACTTTTTATTTGGCTGCGATGGCCAAGAAAAACATGACTTTAATATACAGGACTGCCACTATTGATTGTACTAGTAATCAGGAAATCTAGTCTTTCTTAATGTTCTGAAAACAAACAAAAAATAAATCATAAGGCTCAGCTTTAATACATTCTGTGATTTTTGCACACATGAAATGTCTTTTTCTTTCCCAGTTTATGTGGGATGTTAGAAAGAAACAACTGCACAATTTGAAGTATTAACTCATTCACTCACTCGCTCATTTTCTGAGCAGCTTGTCCTGATTGGGACTGTGGGCGGTGCTGAAGTTTATCCCAGCGTTCACTGGGCTAAACGCAGAGACAGACTGGACAGGTTGCCAGTGCTTTGCAGAGAGCTGATCATGCTGTTTGAATCAGCCGTGTGAAATCAAGAGCAGGTGATGAGAAAGTTTTGAACCCAAAACATTCTTACATTCTGCACAGAGTCAAATTTAACTAGTGAATCATCAGCACCAAATCAGCTCAATTATCATCACTTAGTCAATTCATCAAAAGCTTAATCTAAATTTCCGCTTTTTCATCCATTAAAATATTTAACATCAAGTAAACTTCAGATTCTAGTTTAGTGTTCTTACACTTTACTATCAGTAAAAAATAACAAAACAACTGACGTTCTTCTGTAAATGAAGTTCTGTTGAAGAGAAGGTTCTTGTATTTTTGACGGCCCACTTTAAATATCTGAAATGTAAAATATGTAAATGTATGTAAAATGTACATTATAGCTCCATTACAGAGCTACAGTCACAGTGTGTATATAATACAGAGACACACTAACAAAACCACATGTACCCAGAAACCATCAGAGTTAAGATGATCGGTCCTCTGCTGCTCCTGCTGGTCTCTTCACCATGTGAGTGGACACATCGTCCCAGAGTTCATCACAGTCTTTACTGTAGCGCTCAGTTGAAGATTTCTTATTAAGATAAGCGGAGGTGAAATGATTTTCCTGTTAAAACTCTTTTGCTCTTTCAGATGTTCTTGGAATCAGTTTGACTTCATCTCCTGCTCAGGTGAAGCGTCCTGGAGAATCAGTGAGGGTGTCCTGTGAGGTTTCTGGTTATGCTCTCACTGATTATGGCACAGGCTGGATCAGACAGCCTGCAGGAAAAGCCTTGGAGTGGATCGGGATCATCTGGGGTTCTGGATCTACAGACTCTGGAGCTTCTTTTAAGAGTCGTTTCACAATCTCCAGAGACACGAGCAGTAACGTGCTGCTCTTAGACATCAGCAGTCTGGAGACTGGAGACACGGCTGTTTATTATTGTGCAAGAAGAGACACAGTAGAACAGATCAGAGCGAGTGTCGTACAGAAACACAGACAGAGTCAGCTTCGTACATGTTGGAGCAAAATAAAACACTCAGTGTCTTTATTTAAGCTTTACTCAAGACGTGACTGTGCTGACGTTTTTCTGATGTTTTGTCTAAAATATTTGTAAGAATATTTCCCATTGCAGACAATAAGATCAAAGGAGGTCCTGAACCCTTTCAGGCGGTCCGTATTTAAAGTGTAGAGTAAAATATCTCTCTGCCCAGTAGGCTGCGCTCCTTCTCTTAAAACACACAAACACATCGGTTCAGTTTTACTGAAACACTGAACATGAACCACCTCACAAATAACAGCTGCTCTGCACTTATTGTGCTGCTCTGCCTTCATAATGTGCTGCCCAGAAGAACACAAGATCAACAAATAATGTCTTAAAGCCACAGTGTTCTGTGTCTTAACAGAAGCAGACTGTTTAACTGTGAGAAATAGAAGGAAGCTGGAAATGTAGAGATGATTTATAATGAATTCTGAATTAGATTTTTGAAAAAAAAAAATTAACAAGAAAGAAAAGAGAGTCTTTAAAAACACCTTGGAGAGTCAGAGTCACTAATAGTTATAAAGCTGTCAACGCAACAGCTCAGCTCATCAGAACAATTAACAACACGAACCTGCAGCTCTGATTGGTCGGCTCTTTCTAAATCCTATATTGTAGCTTTTGTGAGCTTAATATTGCAGAGATCAAAATCATGTTAGCGATGAAGCAACAAATTATTGTGCAGTGTTAATACTAACACACACACACACACACGCACACACACACACACACACACACACACACACACACACACATCGTTGCTATCATGTTGTCACTATTGTGCTAAAGATGAAAAGAACTCTGTGGAACACAATGTTGTTTGAAAACAGAAAAGGAAGTTGTTCTTATCTTGCAGTGTATAAATCTGCTGCCCTCAGCTTGTGTCCTAAATACCTCATCATGCTCTTCATGCTTCACTAGATATGCAAATACCTGCAGCCCCTTATTGTCATTTAGGAGAAATGACTCTCTCCATGAAGCTGTGGAGAACAGAAAAGACCACATAGCACTGCGTGCACTTCAGCACAAACCATGTCTCCTACATCTCTAATAGTCCTGCTGGCGGCTGCATCCTGTAAGTGTTTCATAAAGGAATACTGTTTAATTCGTCTTCTTTTCAAAGAAAAAAAAAGATAAATGTAAGACTTTGTATTTTTGATCTACAGATGTGCAGTTATGAACTGACTGAGCCTGGTTCCATGATGGTTCGTCCAGGTCAGAGTCTGAACATCAACTGCAAGGTTTGGATATATCAGTGGTGGTGGGAGTCTATATTACAGTGATAAACTAAAAAACAAGTTCAGCATCTCCAGAGACACTGGAATCAACACAATAACATTACAAGGACAGAATCTGCAGACTGGAGACACAGCTGTGTATTACTGTGCAAGAAACTCACAGTGAGACGAATTAATGCACACACCCCACAACAATTTCAGATGTTGATGTCTATATTCTCATGTTGAAGCACACTTTCAAATCCAAACTCATGTCTTACTGGCAAATAGGTTATTATACAGTATTATTTCAGGGGCAGCGGTGGCCTAGTGGTTGGGCGTCGGCCACTTGATCGGAGAATCGGGGTTCGAACCCCTTCCCAATGGGTTGCCCTGAGGTGCCCTTGAGCAAGGTGCCGTCCCCGTCCCCCTCCTCCCTGCGATGGGCTGGCGACCTGTCCAGGGTGCATCCCTCGCGCTGGGTTGAACACCAGCACTCCCCCGTGACCCCGTTTGGGACAAGCGCCAGATAATGGACAGTATTATTTCATTACTGTTCTGTTATCTAAACTAAGAGCTTTCTTTGAAAGCTAATCAGAAATTTGAAGCAAATTTTCAGTTTAATGCTACTACAAAACTTGTAGCTGTCATAGTGTGTATTTAAAACAGAGACACACACTCTAACCAAACCACAGATGTTGTTCCTGCTACTGTTGCGCTCCTTATCTTCTTGTTTCGGCTGCTCCCGTTCAGGGGTCGCCACAGTGGATCATCTGTTTCCATTTCTTTCGGGCTTCTGCATCCTCCTCCTTCAAACCACCTTCATGTCCTCTCTCATCACGTCCATAAACCTCCTCTATGGTCTTCCTCTTTTCCTCTTTCCTGTCAGCTCCAATATCCTCCTCCCATTATAATCCTCGTCTCTCCTCTGGACATGTCCAAACCAATGCAACCTTGCTTCTCTAACTTTGTCTCCAAAATGCCTAACCTGAGCTGACCCTCTAATACAGGGGTGTCAAACTCAAATACACAGTGGACCAAAAATTTTAACTGACAAAGTCGTGGGCCAGCACTGATATTTATTGAAAAAATTGATCTATATAACAATAAGGAACAAGCAAAGCTTAATACTATATAATATATAACTTAATATTGCACACAATATTAAGTTATATATCAAATAAAAAAAAAACCACATGGCTTTCATTTCTGGGGGCAGTGGTGTCCTAGTGGTTAGGGCGTCGGCCACATGATCGGAGGATCGGGGGTTCAAACCCCTTCCCAATGGGTTGCCCTGAGGTACCCTTGAGCAAGGTGCCGTCCCCGTCCCGCTCCTCCCTGCGATGGGCTGGCGACCTGTCCAGGGTGCGTCCCCCGTCCTCGCCCTGTGTGCGCTGGGTTGGAAACCAGCGCGACCTGCGACCCCGTTTGGGACAAGCGGCAGATAATGGATGGATGGCTTTCATTTCTTAAATACATTTGAAATACAATCGTATGTCTCTCTTCATTTATTTTTGATTTGAAACATTCTGAATTAAATTTTAACAGTAATCTTTTTCCACAGGCTAATAATAAATTAAAAAAAACAATAATAAACCAACTGACTAATAATAATATCCTTCAATGAACGTGCAACCATTTAAGCCCATGCCTTGGATTAGCAAGAAAAAGTGCATAACGACAACTTTAACTGTTGCTCAGTTTGCTACACACTGATCTGCTCTGTGTTCAAGCCAGATACCTGCCATCTCTTCTTGGATGCTGGTTCATCAATGTTTGGCCTCAGGCTCTGAGATGTGGAAATCCTCAGGATCGAGCAAAGGTGTTCATCTGTCTCCTGTGATATGTTCTGGTCATCTTAATGGAAGAGAACAGTTGCTCACGTAGATCAGTGCTGCCGAACATGGAGAGCATCTGAGCAGCTTGGGTGCGGAGCTGAGGCGTTGAATCAGGGATGAAACTGTGCAGCACCCACAGCATCACAGCATCTACACTGGAGTTAACTCAGCTCCATTTGGAGGTTGGTAGCTGCGTTTTCCACGTCAACTGCAAACGGATTACTGAGCAGTTCAAACCTGCATTTCTGGACATCAAAGTCAGTAAATCGTCAGGTAAACTCAGTACTCAGAGTTTTTCGGCAAACTGTGCACATGGGAACACGGTAGAGATCTGCGTTGTAATGGTTTGGCAGCAGGGAAAATGGCCCAGGTTTTCTTGCAGGGTCTGATTCTCCCACAGGCACAATTTCATTTTAAAAGCCCTCCCTGCAGCGTACAGGTCTGTTATGATGCTCTCCCGCCCCTGAAGCTGCAGGTTCAGCACATCGAGATGGCTCGTGATGTCACACATAAAGGCTCACACAGACATGTCTGCTCCAGGAGCTCTGCTGTGTCTTTCCCTTTGCTTTCCAGAAACTGAAATATTTCCTCACGCAGCTCCAAACATCTGTTCAGTACTTTTCCTTGGCAGATACGGCACGTCTGCGTATTCCGAACCACCCTGCTCCAAAAAAGACAATAATAAACCAACTGACTTACAACAGTGCTTTATTTCCACGATAGATCATCATCTTGGTAACCAGCTCAGATCAGTAACTGCTGATTAGCTAGTACCACCTAAGTAACAGACTAAGAGCCCTTGTAACAAGTATACACCATTAAATTTTTTTTTTTGTTTGTTTTTTTGTTTTTTTTTGTTTTTTTGAAAGGAGGAGCAGGGGTGGGAAAGTAGGAAAGAGAGTAGAGGTTTTTAGGAAAGAAAGAGTAAGGGTAGGAGAGTGGATGGTTTGGGAGGGATTAGTCCCTCAGAAATTCCGTGAACAGGTGGGTCTTTAATCTACATTTGAAGACAGCGAGGGACTCCGCAGTTCTGACCAACAGGGGGAGTTTGTTCCACCACTGAGGGGCCAGAACTGAGAAGAGTCTTGATGCGTGTCTTCCTCTGTTTTTCAACGATGGAGGTTCAAGACGAGCAGTGCTTGATGATCTGAGGGGACGAGAAGAGACACGATGTTTAATTAGAGTTGACAGGTAAGATGGTGCAAGGCTGTGAGTAGCCTTGTAAGCAAGAGTTAGAGTTTTGAACCTGATACTAGCAGCAACTGGGAGCCAGTGTAAATCCCGCAGCAGAGGAGTGGATGAAGAGAACTTGGGATGGTTGAAGACGAGTCTAGCGGCAGCGTTTTGAATCAATTGTAGTGGTCTTGTTGCCTTAAGTGGAAGACCTGCCAGAAGAGAGTTGCAGTAGTCCAGTTTTGAGATGACCAGGGACTGGACCAGTAGTTGGGTTGCCTGGGTGGGGAGGAAAGGACGGATTCTTCTAATGTTGAAAAGAAGGTGTCAGCAGGACCTAGAGAGATTAAGGACATGGGAGGAGAAGGAGAGCTCGTTGTCAAAAGTGACACCGAGGTTCCTAGCCGATCGAGATGGGACGAGAAGTGATCCCCCAAAGGAGATGAGAAGGTCATGACGCGGAGTTTGATGGCCTTCGAAGTAGAGAAGCTCAGCCTTGTCAGGGTTGAGCTTGAGGTGATGAGCTGTCATCCATGCGGAGACGTCAGCCAGGCAGTTAGAGATACGGGTAGAGACCTGTTGATCGTGGGAGGGAAATGAGAGGATAAGTTGAATGTCATCTGCATAAGAATGGTAGGAGAAGCCATGAGAGAGTATGATCTTCCCCAGAGAGCTGGTATATAGAGAAAATAGAAGGGGACCAAGGACAGATCCTTGGGGAACGCCCGTTGTCAAATTTCGTGGAGTGGACCGATGGCCCTGCCATGAAATTTGGTAATGACGATCCTGTAGGTATGAGGAGAACCACTGCCAGGCAGTGCCAGCAATCCCCAGGTTGGAGAGAGTGGTCAGGAGGAGCTGGTGGTCCACTGTGTCAAAGGCCTTGAACGCAGATGGAACATGGCCGGTCTCTAGAGATCCATTGATAATCTGAGAAATGTATGGAAGAAGATCTGAAGTCAACTCCAGGAGTAGGGATGATGGAATCGGATCAAGGGGCGAGGTGGTGGGATTGCTGGACTTCAAGAGTAGCAGTAACTCTTCCGTGGAGAGCGGCGAGAGGGCAAGGAATTGGTGGTCGTAGGATGCTTGGGGCTGGATAGGAGAATTGACAGTTGAGTGGAAGGATCGTCTGATTGCCTCAGTATTCTCGTCAAAAAATGAAGCAAAGTCATCTGGGGAGAGAGATGAGACAACCGGAGGACGAGGCGGTTTTAGAAGAGAAGAGGGCAAAAAGTTTATGAGGATTAGTTGAGGATTCTTCAAACTTTGTTTTGAAGAACACTGACTTGGCAGAGGCTAGATCTGTAGCAAATATGGAGAGGAGAGAGTGAAATGAAACAAGATCCTCAGAACGCTGAGAGTTCGAGAGCAGAAACAGTTGGGGTAGTTGTAGCAGAAGGAGATAGGTGGGAGAGAACTGTGGAGCAAAGAGAGGACCTCCGGGCATGTTCTGGAGTCTCTAGTTGACAGGGCAACATGCTGGCAAGAAAACTGAAAGATAAGAGATGGTGATCAGATACATGTAGAGGTGTAGACAGAATATTGCCCACAGGGAGCGATCTGGTGAATATTAGATCGAGAGTGTTGCCAGCTTTGTGGGTAGGAGGAGAATTGTTGAGGGACAGGTCAAAGGATGAAAGTAGCTGCGTAAGCCCGCTGGTATGGATCTTATCTCCTGGTAGGTTGAAGTCTACAAGAAGGATCATTGGAGAGTTCTCATCCGGGAACGAACTTAGGAGGACATCTAGTTCATCGATGAGGTTGCCTGGGGGACGGTAGAGGACAATGATGTGAAGCTTAATAGGATAGGTTACAGTAACAGCATGGAATTCGAAAGAGGAAATGTTGAGGTGGCATCGACTGAGAGGCATAAAGCACCATTTACGTGACAGGAGCAGACCTGTACCTCCCCCTCTACCCACAGGGCGAGGGGTGTGGGAGAAGGTGAAGGCAGAGGATAGCACCGCAGGTGTGGTGGTGTTCTCAGGTGTGATCCATGTTTCTGTAAGAGCCATGAAGTCGAATGAGTGAAGAGCTGCTAGTCCGGAGATGGAGTCTGCTTTCTGTATTGCAGATCGACAGTTACATAGTCCTCCGCAGACCTGTGTGAGAGACTGTGGGGATAGATCAATCTGAGAGAGATTACTGAGGTTTCTCCCTCTGTGGTTGTGAGCGTGCCGGAATGGTCGACAAGATAAAAGGACAGGTATATGTAGGCACATAGTGGTAGATGGTAGAAGAAGAGAGAAGAATAGATAATATATATACATACACACACACACACACACACACACACACACACACCACTACACTACTCTTTAAGTGCTGAGTGGGACCAAGGCCACTCCTACCAATTCGCACCTAATTACTTCCTGATTTCAGCGTACAGAGTGAAACCAGTCAAACAGACTACCAAAAACACACCACTAACAAGCACCCAAAGTAAGAACTCAAGTAGCAGTAAGATAAACAACAGACAAATCAAGCAAACTTACCAAGTATGAAGAGTCAAGTGGAATTAGGAAGCACAACATACAAGACAAACAGGTCTGTCTTTTACATGTAAAAAGATATTCTGCCTCCCACCTGTCCAGAAAGCTCCTGTTTTCTGCATTTCTTTTTGCCATTTTTGGGATGGGTAGCACGGTGCCAGTAGTAGCATGAGGTTGCTATGACTACTGTCAACAGAGGAGAGGGTGTTTACGGGTCTGCCAAAACACTAGCAGAGCATTCTGGGATTTGTAGCAGCCCATAGCCTGACACCTATGCTTTAACTTAACTGAAGTGTTGCATTTATTTAATGCTTTAGGTGCTGAGTTTGCAGGAAACATTAATAATTACCAGACAAAAGTAAATACCAAACTAAAAACACAACATACGCAGTGGTTCACCTCAACATAAGTGATAGTACAGTCATAACACACCTAATAACTGTGACAGAAACCCCCATAAATGGACACTCCTGTGGCGCAAGACCTTGTTTAGCCTGGAGCAGGGCCCTTGATGGGAGGCCAAACAAAAATCAAATCAGAAATCTTAACACGGCCAGTTCCAGGGCCGACATAAGGGTGCAAGAGTTCCTCTGTCCTACCGCAACCACATCCAGGGCTGTGGGCGGTGGCCAGGGCTATCCCAATGTCCCAGTCCATAACGTCCATAACGTCCTGTCCGTTGTGGCAGATGCAAAACTCGCATTCCTTGCCGCAGAAGCCCCGTTTTCCGTTTTAGGCGCAGATGCAGTAGCATCTCTGGGGCTCTCTGGGGCTAGTGCACACTCAGAAGCCCCACTCTCTGTAGTGTGTAGACCATATTAGTGGGCACGGGGGCCAGCATCACAGCCCCGCCTTTCAGGACTAATGCGGGAGGAATCACTAGCGCCAGCAGCTTCAGGCAAAACTGCTCGTCACCCCCCAGACGCCCTTTGTTATCCTCTTTTTTTTTTTCTGAAACACGCTTGTCACACTCGTCACTCCCATCGCAAATCTCAACATCTTTTATTCTGACACCTTCAGCTCCTGTTCAGCTTCACCTCCCCAGCATAAAATAACAGTCTCATTTATTCACTAAATAAATAAATAATTGAATTCAACCTGTTACTTAACGCCATTAAACCACAAAAAAACTCTACATTGTTAAGTCTAACCTTCTCACATGGACACATTTATTTGTAACCTTATTAATGAAGTTTTTAGTAAATAACAAAATTTGTAGCGTCATCCTGTAAGTGTGACTAATGCTGGCCCATACTGATTCCTCCACATCCAGCATACTGCTAAACTGAAGCCAGTTTTAATGTAAACTGAATAATCTCATGTTGTTGACAGCAGGTGTGGAACGCATTGAGCTGGTTCAGCCTGCTGCCATCCTTCCATCAACCTGGACAATCCTTCTCCATCGCCTGTAAGATTACTGGATATTCAGTCATAGATGAGGGCTGTACTAGCTGGAAAATCACCAGAATGGAGATTGCAGTACCAGTGATACAGGGAGTAAATACTGGCTTAAGAGCAAGATCCATTTCACTGCAGGATCCTCCAGCAACACAGTGTTTTTACAGGGCCAGAACTTCCAGACTGAGGACAGCGCTGTGTATTACTGTGCTCGAAACCACAGGCATACAACCTGCTGTAGAGGCTCTACAAAAACACCAATTTCTTTATTCTCACAGGAACTGCCACAGATAAACATGCCACATTTCAAAACCAGCAGGGGGCGTTAATATCTGTTTTATACACAGTGTAACCAGTAACTGCAAGGTTTGATCAGGCAGAGGAGGCAAATGAGTTCCAATAAGTGAACATTTATTTATGAATTTATTAATCTTTTTTTTTTAGTATGAATTTGCTTCTATTCTGAATGCATATGTTTTGCTAAATAAAAAGATCCACCTTTCAGAGTTTCAGAGTTTTACTCACACTTTTTGTGAACACTGCTAAATTTTACATTCTTACTTTTAGTTGCATGACATTATGTTTTAATAATTTAATGAACTAATTCATTCAGAAAGAATACATGTGATTTGATCTAGAAGTGATACATGTTTACATGAAACAGACACTTTAAAAAGGCCTCTGAGCTTTAGTCAGTGAAGAGCAGAAGTTGCGTCATTGCTTCTGCTGTTTCTGACAGCTGCATCCTGTGTTCTTCTCAGAGAAATAATACACATTTATTAAACATGAACAATATCTACTGCTGATGAAAGACAACAAAATGTTATTAATAATGCATTAAAATTATTTTGATATTTTTTTATCGATTTTGAAACACTTTTACTGGTCAATCTTTAATTAAATAAAGATTTTTAAAAGTGTTCACTGAGTTGAACTGATCCAGTCTATCACTCAGGTTAGCTCTGGGGTACTAGTGCTTTCTGAGTTCTAGGTATATAAGTGATGTCTAATAACGTTCAGTACGAGACTCCCGGCTACGCGCATATGTCCAGCCCACACCACCCAAGCCTTACATTTTCACTTTTCACCACAAATTTAGTTTTTAATCTGCCTGTTATAGCATTCCCTTGTAGTATGACTCCGATATTAGTG
>CM029394.1:7679036-7722577 GCA_017165825.1 Hepsetus odoe
ACTGTATTGTATATTATATTATTATTATTATTATTACATTTATTATTTATTATTACATTTATATTCATATTTCTGTTATATTTATATTTTGCTACTTGTTATTTATATGTATAATTCATTCAAAACTTATTACCGTGTATATTGTAGATATGTATATGTATATATATATATATAGATATATATAGATAGATAATTTATTATTTATTTATAGCTCCTCTACTTTTCTCCTGTACTTGTTCCTGTTCTCTCTCTATATCTTTATATATTTTTTCTTTTCTTTCTGTACACCTGTCTTTTTTTTTAAGAGCCCTGTAACGCCCAAATTTCCCATTCGTGGGATAATAAAAGATCACTCTACTCTACTCTACTCTATTTAAATGTTAATTTATTCATTTTAATTTTATGTTTTGAACATATCAGCATATTTGTATCAGATCAAACATTACATTTACATTTACATTTATGGCATTTGCGACCTGCAGACCCTGCAGTGTCGGCTCTGTTAAAGCAAAATGTGGTAAATGTGGAATCCAGCTTCTTAAACCTGTCAATCACGCTGTATGCATATCAAGACACTAATATTGGAGTCATACTACAAGGGAATGCTATAACAGGCAGATTAAAAAACAAAATTTGTTGTGAAAAGTGAAAATGTAAGGCTTGGGTGGTGTGGGCTGGACATATGTGCGTAGCTGGGAGTCTTGTACTGAACTTTATTAGACATCACTTATACATATAGAACTCAGAAAGCACTAGTACCCCAGAACTAACCTGAGTGATAGTGACAACTCGAATGTCTGACGCTGTGTTCTGACTCATCGGGGCTTATAAAGCAGTTGTGCTCAGTCAGAGCAGAGCGCCATCTACCATGACAGATAACAGCATCTGATATCTGCCGTGTTGAATATTACAGTATGGGTCTGTCAAAGCTGCATAGCAGGCCAGAAATTGTATATGTATAGCAATAAACAAACACATAAATTAATAAGGACGATAGCTAGATATTAAGAATTCAGACAATTTACATTTAATAAAGCTCAAGGCCTTTTTTAAAGTGTCTGTTTCTTCCTGCTTTTGTGACATCAAGAAGGTGATTTACATTCATGTAAACACGTATCACCTCTAGATCAAATCACATGTATTCTTTCTGAATGAATTAGTTCATTAAATTATTAAAATATAATGTCATGCAACTAAAAGTAAGAATGTAAAATTTAGCAGTGTTTACAAAAAATAAAACTCTGAAACTCTGAAAGGTGGATCTTTTTATTTTCCAAAACATATGCATTCAGAATAGAAGCAAATTATTAATTAAAAAAATATTAATAAATTATTAAATAAATGTTCACTTATTGGAACTCATTTGCCTCCTCTGCCTGATCAAACCTTGCAGTTACTGGTTACACCGTGTATAAAACAGATATTAACGCCCCCTGCTGGTTTTGAAATGTGAAAGTTCCTGTGAGAATAAAGAAATTGGTGTTTTTGTAGAGCTTCTACAACAGGTTGTATGCCTGTGATTTCGAGCACAGTAACACACAGCGCTGTCCTCAGTCTGGAAGTTCTGGCCCTGTAACAACACTGTGTTGCTGGAGGATCCTGCAGTGAAATGGGTCTTGCTGTTAAGCCAGTTTTTACTCCCTGTATCACTCGTACTGCAAAACCAACCAATCCATGCTGGTGATTTTCCTGAGGAGTGCCGGATCCAGTTAGTACAGCCCCCACCTATGACTGAATATCCAGTAATCTTACAGGCGATGGAGAAGGATTGTCCAGGTTGATGGAAGGATGGCAGCAGGCTGAACCAGCTCAATGTGTTCCGCACCTGCTGTCAATAACATGAGATTATTCAGTTTACATTAAAACTGGTTTCAGTTTAGCAGTATGCTGGATGTGGAGGAATCAGCATGGGCCAGCAGTTAGTCACACTTACAGGATGACACTACAATCAGCAGCAGCAGTGGTGTCAGTGCGGAGAACATGGTGTCTGTGGAAGTTGATTTTAGAGTTTTAGAGTTGCTCGACCTCTGAATTGCTTAAATAGTTTAATGAGTAGTTGAATTTGCATGTACTGGCTTGCTGGAGGCGTAAAGAATTAATCAAACTGAACTGAAATCAAACTCATAACATCTACAATATTCTCTCAAAATTGTAATACTTTAATACACTAATAATAATGGATTTTACATTTAATAACGTTTTAATTAAAACAAATTCTGTATTTTTAAGCTAATTTTATTGAAACATTAATGATTGCTATTTGTTTTCTGTTCAAAACAGCAATCATATTTTCTGTGATTATAATATTTAGTATGTATTTATAGAAGCAGACAGATTATTTTAATTAAAATTACATATAATTACTTACACAAAATTACATACTGGGGTTATAACAACATTTCCAAATGTTGTCATTTGGCAAAAACTTTAATCAGTTTCCAAATAAATGTGTCAATGTGAGAACGTTAGACTTAACAATGTAGCAGAGCTTTTTTGTGGTTTGATGGCTTTAAGTAACAGGTTGAATTTATTTTTGTCATGCTTCCATCTGAGGGAAAAAAGGGAGCGGAGGCGCAAAACAACCACGCATGGTTCGTTTATTCATACAAACTCACACAGCATAAGGGTGAACGGACAATTCCAGATTGACTGTGGTTCATTAGTTCTTTTGGGTCTTCAGTTGATGAGAATAACTGCAGCAGTGTTTTCTACAGGTGGATGTTTTTGTACAGGAGGATGTGAGTTAATAGAACGAGGGAAGCTGAGGAATGAACATCTGAAAGTGCACTAAATCAGTTTCAGGAAGGACCTGACAGTATCAGCTCAGAGTGCAAGAGAATGAACTGAGAGGTCAAATATTTCTTATTATAGTGTTTAATTTCATAAGGTTTCTGGTAAATGATTACTTTTTTTGAAAACAGGACAGGTTTTATTGAGATCAATACTTTTTGATGAATGATTAAAGAAACTGAATATTCTGAGTCAAATGGGCATTTAGAGCCTGATTGAACAGACCTTGTGTAAAAGTTTATTGTTGCAGTAGCGTCTCTAAGAAGGAGTCTATTTTATTTTACAGTATTTTCCTGTTGTTTTCCTGTTTTCCTGTGTTTATTTTCATGGTTCTCCTGACGCGTCTCACTGTTTGTGTCATACACAAGTGCACAGTGAAAAGTGAGTCTTGTTTATTATCAAAAACCAGGAGAGTGGTAATGACTGGTATCCGGTTCGAGCTGTGACAGTTTACTGTCTCTCAATGTAACATTCATTTTACTGTACCGTGCAGCCTTTGTTATCAAGGCATGAACATTTTTGTGCAATTATTTCTATTCCTTAAAAAACACACCTGTCACAAAAATAACTTACAGACATCAAATAGCGAATGGTGTTTCTGTTTCTGTCAGAATTAGTGCAAAGAAATATTTTCACATCCTCTGAGTGAATGTTATTTTCTCCTGTTCTGTATAAAATGGTTTATAAAAAGGAGGATAAATCATCTCATCTGTAAAGTAGTGTAGAAATATGTTGGGGTCTAAAGAATAAAGATAACAACATAAAAATGAACATTCTTTTTATTCAGACGAGCCCAGAACTGAGAAAAAAGGTTTTCTCTGTTGAAGAACTAAAATATTAAACTTTTGAAAAATTAGCATAATTTATGTTATTTTATTATTTTTTTAAGAATTTACAAAGTAAATGTTCCTGCCCCACTTCAGCAGAGAGTCAACACTGAGATACTGGTACATCTCTAAGCTTTATCATAGACTGATTGTTACTCACAATAAGCTGAATTTTCTCCCCAATCTATGCTTCCTAAAAATGAATGATTCAAAGTAAAAATATGTGAATACATTTAACTGAACATAAGCTAATTTTAACCTCTTATCTCTTAGTGGCAAATGTAAATCATATTATTTTAAACTAATTTTAAAACCTTGCTTCTTCAGTAACAGTAACTCTGCACAAAAAAAATCCCTTTCCCATTCCAATTACATTCATTTCCAAAAACACAAGGCTATTAATACATTTACCTTCAGTCATCACAGACAAACAAACTCACATACAGGGAACAATTCACTACATCCCCGTTCACCTGACGTGCATGTCTTTATACTGGGGCAGGAAATCTGAGCTGGCAGACAAGAAGACAAAAACATGCTCCTCCCACTAGGAATCAGCCTTCTTGTGGTGACAGCTTTTATTAAACATCTAAATATGATTTATTCCTCTGTGTCACTCTTAAACCTCTCTGTGTGTCTTGTTAGAACAGGAATGAGTGTGTGAAGCATTTCATTCTCTTCACTGGAACTACAGGAGAAAACACTGAAAACCAGCACAAACCATTACCTTTACTGCTGTCACTGTGTTTCCAGTAAGTAGTAGTTTCTGTTTCCACCAAACCCAGAATCATCCATCAGACTGTGAAAGTGACCCCTGGTTTATCCTGTGAGAACACGTTTCCACTGCTAAAGAATGTGCTATGATTGAACTGATTGGTCTAGGTTCAAGTCCTGGACCAACAGCTTTCCTTGAAGTATCCTTTTTGCAAGGTAACAAAGTACTGCACCCATCTCTGCTGCCCAGGCGTCAGACATATGTTTACACTTTGCTGCACTGTGTGTATAGGTTAATAATAATATTCCTTCATTTATAATCCCTCGAATGAGAAATTTGTCCTCTGCATTTCACCCATATACAGCAGTGGGCAGTTATTGAAAGCACCTGGGCAGCAGTGACAGGGATGGTACCTTGCTCAAGGGTACCTCAGGGCAACCCACTCGGGAGGGGATCGAACCCACAATCTTCCAATCCAGGGGCCAACTCCCTAACCACTAGGCCACCACTGCCCTGAATGCAGAGCATTTTGTGGTGATGCACTTTGTACTGTGCTGTGTTCAAAATGACAAACTGTCACTTTCACTTTGATTTGATTAAGACAATTATAATAATTAGAATAACTATTTCATATGCATTTTATATTAACAGCACTTCTTTTAAGGGGGCATCTGTTCCAGAGAGGGTGTTTCTGTACAGGGAGTCTGTTGACGTGTCTCACTGTGGTTCTCGAGCGCAGTAATACACAGCTGTGTCTGCAGTCTGCAGATTCTGTCCTCTTAATGTCACTGTGCTGCTGGACGTGTCTCTGGTTCTCTGAAACCTGCTTTTTCAGTTTATCACTGTAGTCAGGGCCTCCAGCAGCACAGATCCTCCAGTCCGCTCAGAGCTTCTCCTGCAGGCTGGCGTATCCAGTGCGTAAAGTAGCTGCTCAGTGAGTGAACATCCAGGAAGCTCTACAGGTCAGTGTCAGCGTGACCAGGATTAATGACCATGGTTGTGCTGAGTCAATCAGCAGTGTGAATTTCTAAAGATCAATATCAGTGTAAACAGAAAATGAAAAGCCAAGAGAGTGTTTCAAGAAAATCACCACTCCTGAGGCCTTCGCTCTGGCAGCAGCACGGCAGTGGGGATGCTGAGAACATTTGGAGTTGCTGCTGGAAGCGCTGGAAGATGTTGGTCTCCACCTCCACCTGCTTCAATAAGTAGCGGAAGGAGAACATGTTCATGAAGCTGCTCTTGTGTAAATATCGCACTGAGAGTTTGGGAACCTCCTCAAGTCTCCTCTTCAGGAAATCAAACCAGGCTGAAATGTTGTAGGGTTCAGTCCTGACACACACACTGGTCCTCTCACACACACTGTCCCTCACCTGCTGTCCCTCACACACGCTGGTCCTCTATGTCCTCCCACATATGCACAGCCATCACACACACGCACTGTCCGTCACACACTGTCCCTCACACACTCTGTCCCTCACACACACACTGTCCCTCACACACTGTCCCTCACATATACTGTCCCTCACACACACACTGGTCCTCACACACTATCCCTCCATATGCTGCCCCTCACACACACTGAGGTCCTCACACTGTCCCTCCCATGTCTGTCCCTCCCACACACACTGGTCCTCACACACACACTGTCCCTCATATACTGTCCTACACACACACTGGTCCTCACACACTGTCCCTCACATATACTGTCCCTCACACACACACTGGTCCTCACACACTGTCCCTCACACACACTGTCCCTCACACACACACTGTCCCTCACATATACTGTCCCTCACACACACACTTGTCCTCACACACTGTCACTCACATATACTGTCCCTCACACACACACTGGTCCTCACACACTGTCCCTCACACACACTGTCCCTCACACACACTGGTCCTCACCCACACTGTCCCTCACACACACTGTCCCTCACCCCACTGGCCCTCACACACCTTCCCTCACACACACACTGGTCCTCACACACTGTCCCTCACACACACTGTCCCTCACACACACACTGGCCCTCACACACTGTCCCTCACATATACTGTCCCTCACACACACGATGGTCCTCACACACTGTCCCTCCATGCCACTGTCCCTCCCACATACCTGGTCTCACCACTGTCCCTCACCATCACTGTCCCTCCACCTTTCCACTGTCCTCTGTCCCTCACATGTCTGTCCCTCCCCTGGTCCTCTTGCCCCTGTCCCTCACATGTCTGTCCCTCCACACACACACTGGTCCTCACCACACTGCTCTCCACATATACTGTCCCTCACATACACACTGGTCCCTCACACACTGTCCCTCCACACCTGAGTCCTCACACACTGTCCCTCATATACTGTCCTCACACACACACTGGTCCTCACACACTGTCCCTCACACACACTGTCCCTCACACACACCACTGGTCCTCACACACTGTCCTCACATATCTGTCCCTCCCACACACACTGTGGTCCTCACACTGTCCCTCCCATATACTGTCCGTCACATACACTGGTCCTCACACTGTCCCTCACATGTCTGTCCCTCACATGCACCTGGTCCTCACCACTGTCCCTCCCATATACTGTCCCTCATACCTGGTCCTCACACACTGTCCCTCACATATACTGTCCCTCACACACACACTGGTCCTCACACACTGTCCCTCACATATACTGTCCCTCACATACACACTGGTCCTCACACACTGTCCCTCACATATACTGTCCCTCATACTGGTCCTCACACACTGTCCCTCCACTTTGTACTGTCCCTCACACACACACTGGTCCTCCCACACTGTCCACTCACATATGCTGTCCCTCACATACACTGGATCCTCACCTTTCCCTCACTGCTGTCACTCCACATACACTGGTCCTCACACACTGTCCCTCACACACTGTCAAGTCACACTGTCCCTCATGCTGTCCTTCACCTGTCCATCACACACACTGTTCCTCACACACACTGGCCCTCACACGCTGTCCCTCACACACACTGTCCCCCACACACTATCCCTCACACACTGTTCCTCATACACTTTTCCTCACACACACACACTGGTCCTCACACACATACTGTCCCTCACACACACTGTCCCTCATACACTGTCCCTCACACACACTGTCCCTCACATAGTGTCCCTCACACACAGTGTCCTCCACACCTCACTGTCCTCATGCACTGTTCCTCTGAACTGGCCACTCCCACTGTCCCTCACACACTGTCCCTCATACACTGTCCCTCACACACGCTGTCCCTCACACACACTATCCATCACACTCTGTCCCACTTACATACTGTCCTTCACACACACACACACACACACACACACACACACACACACACACACACACACACACACACACACACACACACACACACACACACACACACACACACACAAATGTTGCCCCTAACACAGACTGCCCCTTACACACTCTTAAGGTCACTGTGCTGCTGGGGGTATCTTTAGAGATGCTGAACCTGCTCTTCAGACTTTCTGTGTATTGGGGGACATCAATATTGACCCACTCTAGTGACTTTCCTTCAGAATGACGAATAAAGGCTGAGCAATAGCTGTCAGCAAATGAATATCCAGACACCTTACAGCTGATAGTTAAAGTGTGACCAGGCTGGAGCATTGCAGATCTTGGTTGAATGAGCTCAATGTTGCCAGAAACACCTGCAAATAACCTGAAGAACAATTGTTTAAAACCAATATGCTTCACAAGATGAAAAATCAGTTTCTAAAAGACACAGTTGTGAACAGCAGCACTACAGAGATCATGTTTTGTGGTATGACATGCTGGAATTTCTTTTTTCCAGTTTGTTCTGTCTGGGTTTGGCTTTTATGTCATTTGCAACAGGAGGGTGAAGAGACTTCTGCATATTTTAATCATGTCACACAATCATGGGACCGCTTTATGATTATAGTAAAGGTCATGTTGCCCTCTGCTGGTTCATGACCTCAGTTTTTAATATGAATTCAGGACGTAGTCGTCTAACAGGATGTTATCTAACACAAACTCCCCGTAGAAAGTGAAGTGAAAGTGACAACCCTCGTCATTGCGAGGTCACAGCACAGCACACAGTGTAGAACAACGAAATTGGACCTCTGCATTTAACCCATGCAAACACCTTGCAGCAGGGGGCAGCTATTGAAAGCACCCGGGGAGCAGTGATTGGGATGGTACCTTGCTCAAGGTGACCTCAGGGCAACCTACTGGTGAGAAAATCAAACCCACAATCTTCCGATGCAGGGGCAACTCCCTAACCACTAAAAAAAAGAAAAAAAAATCTTCACAAGCGCAAACATGCTTTTGAGCGCTTTTGCTTTTCACCCATTTTGGAGCGTTTTGTTTTCCACTCGTTTTTAGGTTGATTGTGGTCACTCTGGTTTTCTGGTGTATTTTGGGCACTGGCAGCTTCAGGTGCTGCATTTGAGTCCTAACCCAGTGTGGCTCCCTGTGTTCAGAGTGGGTCACACCGTTACACTACCATCATAAGTAAACCACTCCAGTCCGCTCCCTGCCCTGCTTAGTCCTTGAATGTGAATCCACATTCTGCTCAGATCATGATTCTCCAGTTTTTTAGTCAAAGCTTAAATTTTATCATAGAATATCTGTTGTATATCTATTGAATATCACATCTATTTTAAAACTGTAAAAGCTTGTGGGTTAAAAAGTGTCTTTGGATAAAAGTGTCTGCTAAATGAATGTAGATGTAATTGTAAACAGAGTTTCATACAACATGAATAATTGTCAAGTAACATTTTAAATCTTGAGTATTTATGAAAACCACATGCCATTATTCACGTGATGAAATGTTAATATAACATATGTTATATTCAATATGACATTTTAATACAACTGATATTTCTTTAGTAACTGAAATATGTAACTGCAATGTAACTGATATTACATTTCATGAGGCAGGGGTTTAAAAAAAATGTACAGTTTCTTTTAAAAATATTGATGCTGTTGAACAGAAGTGATAATATATATATACTATGTATGCATATGTAATATTTATGCAAATGGTGCAAAAAGGTCCCCTTTACCTATTTAATTATAATAAAAATGTATGTAAATGATATGTGCAGTTCTTGATAGGCCTTTGTCCTAATTATAAAATTATGTTTTGGTAATAATACGTCATAACAATTTTATAAATAAAACTAATTTGTTTTGCCCCACTTTAGTTATATTCGGTTTCATTTCCTTCAAAAGGCATTTGGTGTTATCTATTGTTTACCTTTAACAAGACATAAATATTACATTTGCATTGCATTTACATTTATTCATTTGGAAGATACTTTTATTCAAACCCTCTGACAAGTGAGGAACAGCATTCAAGCTACAATTTCCCAGTACTGGGATAACCACTGCTCTCTGAGTGTCATGTATGAATGATAAAGTGACTGTCATGTTATCTAATAAAATTATGAATATTTGTATGAGAGGATTTTTCATTCATAATTTGCACATTATTAAGCATGATCATTTGCTACCTTCAAAAACTGCTTACTATTGGTGTCACATGTGTGTCATTAATAGAGAAGTGTGTGTTTTAGATCTGTACATGAGAAAGAGTGTCTTTATAGAACATTCAGTCCCACTTCATATCAAGTGTCCCTAAGAAGTGTGTAGTTATACATTTGCAGCACATACAACAATATAACTATAGCAGTGTGTTCCCTGTTACAGCTGGGTTTCAATAGTTATTATGTCATTTTTATTAGTTTTGTAACTACATATGTTCTAACTGAATTATAAGAAGGGTAACGTACTTCTCCCCTGAAAATGAAGAGGAAGTGTTTTTGTACAGCTCTGTCACTGCTCTCTACCACTGTGACTCTCGTGCACAGTAATACACAGCAGTGTCTTCAGTTTGCAGATTCTGTCCTCGTAGGATTATTGTGTTACTGGATGTGTCTCGAGAGACAGTGAACTTGCTCTTCAATGAATCTTTAGCAATTATGTTGCCATCATAATAAATGAGATTGATCCATTCTAAAGCTTTTCCTGCAGGTTGTCGGATCCAGGCTGTTGCCCAGTGGCTGCTGTCAGTGATCGAAGCTCCAGACACTTTACAGGTGATGGTGAAAGACTCTGCTGGTTTGATGATCACGGAGTCAGACTGGATGAGCTCAGTAGCACCGAACACATCTGAGAAAAGAGAAGAAAAGTTTATATATTTTAACAGATAAATGAGATTAACTCAAATCCTTCTTCAGTTCAAACACTCACGTGATGCAGCAGCCAGCAGCAGCAGAAGAGCTGAAACAAACATGTTGAATTTAGAGTGAAGGAAGGAAGCTGCTGTGGAGGGAGATGCTGCTGATATTATTAGAGAAGAAGCAGATTTGCATATTAATAGAAAGGGGCAGGAGGGAAGGAAAAGCCAGTTATCATGTTGGCTATTCTTCATAATAAAACAATGTGATTATTGAAAGACAGAATACAGTTTTATAGTACATTCATATGAACTTAGTGTTCTGCGTTTATTAAATTGTTTAATAGTTATTTGTCCTTATATGCAAAAAAAAAAAGAATATTGGCCATCAGAAAATATTTGTCCATCATTTTGAGAAACAAAATGTTATGCAATGATTTTTATGAGTGTAAAAGAGTATAAATAAGGTTTATGAGAAATGCTATGAATACATGAATATAGTCACTATGTATAAATACTGCTTTCAGCACTATCCAGTATTCATCCTATTTTTCCTTTATCTCACTTTGTCTTGTCCCAACACTCATTGTGCATCAGGTGGAGAAACACACTGGACAGCACAACAGTCCATTAGATGATTGACACACAGACAAACACATTCACACCTGGGAGACGATTAAGTATCTCCAGTCCACCTGACGTGCGTCTTTAGACCATAAGAGGAAAGTCTAGTATGACCCTGAAAACACATACTATAAACATGATTTAAAGGGCAAAAAAGCATACAAAAATGTAACATCACATAAGAGTTGTCTATGCGTCACTAAATAAACCGATAGTTTTACAACAGAAGGTAAGAGATCATCCAGGATGTTTACCACTGAACTCAGCTTCATTAGATCAAGTTCACATTTCATACCTGAAAAAGAGAAAAGCATGTTTTGCTCAGGTTGCTTGTTGCTTGTGAACAGTTAAAACAAATTCCATTCCATTCATGAAACTCCCTTAAACTGATGCTCTTATGACTCTCATGTTATTTCTGCACTCGCAGACATGAGTAGCTGTCTGTTTACTGTGGAAGATGCCGTCCTGTTCTCCAGTGCAGTGGAAGGAAGGAGTAGCTTTTCATACAGATAGTGACCGAGTCGCTCTGCGTGGAGTTCAGCCAGTAATGATAAAAATGTCTCCATCAGTTGTGAGTTGACGCACTATTTAAAATGACGGAATTACATTTTTTCATCGTCCTTCAACTCACGTCACAGGACAAAACCTTTCTGTGGATTTTTCACTTTTTTGAGAATTTTAAGTGATGTAGAACATTTATTTATTTAAAGATTATCTAAAACATACACTTAGGTCCATAAATAGTTGGACATAGAGACAACTTTTTTCTAATTTTGGTTCTGTACATTACAACAAAGAATTTTTAATGAAACAACTCAGATGCAGTTCAAGTGCAGAATTTCAAGCTTTAATTCAGTGGGTTGAACTAAAAGATTGCATAAAAATGTGAGAAACTAAAGCATTTTTTAACAAAATCCCTTCATTTCAGGGGCTCAAAAGTAATTGGACAAATTAAATAACTGAAAATAAAATGGTCATTTCTAATACTTAGTTGAAAACCCTTTGCTGGCAATGAGCCTGAAGTCTTTAACTCATGGACATCACCAGATGCTGGTTTTCTCCTTTTTAATGCTCTGCCAAGCCTTTACTGCAGTGGCTCTCAGCTGCTGTTTGTTTGTGGGCCTTTCTGTCCAAAGTTTAGTCTTCAACAAGTGAAATGCTGCTCAATTGGGTTCAAATCAGGTGACTGGCTTGGCCATTCAAGAATCTTCCACTTCTTTGCTTTAATAAACTCCTGGGTTGCTTTGGCTGCATATTTTGGGTCGTCGTCCATCTGTATTATGAAACGCCGCCCAGTCAGTTTGACTGCATTGAGCTGGATTTGAGCAGACAGAATGTCTTTGAACATCTCAGAATTCATTCAGCACATCATTGATAAACACTAGTGCCCCAGTGCCACTGGCAGCCATGCATGCCCAAGCCATCACACTGCCTCCACCATGTTTTACAGATAAGGTGATGCTTTTGATCATGAGCTGTTCCACGCCTTCTCCATACTGTTTTCTTGCCATCATTCTGGAAGAGGTTGATCTTGGTTTCTGTTTTTCCAGAACTGTGGTGGATTTTTTTTTTTAGCAAAGTCCAATCTAGCCTTTCTGTTCTTGAGGCTTATGAGTGTCTTGCATCTTGCAGTGCACCCTCTGTATTTACTTTCATGCAGTCTTCTCTTAATGGTAGACTGCCTCCTAGAGAGTGTTGTTCACTTGGTTTTTCTGTTGTGAAAGGGTTTCTCTTCACCATGGAAATGATTCTGTGATCATCCACCACTGTTGTCTTCCGTGGACGTCCAGGTCTTTTTGCGTTGCTGAGTTCACCAGTGCTTTTTTTTCTTTCTCAGGATGTACCAAACTGTAGATTTTGCCACTCCTAATATTGTAGCAATTTCTCAGATGGGTTTTTTCTGTTTTCACAGCTTAAGGATGCCTGGTTTCACCTGCATGGAACGCTCCTTTGATTGCCTGTTGCCTGTTCACAGAAAAATCTTCCACATGCAAGCACCACACCTCAGATCAACTCCAGGCCTTTAATCTGCTTACTTGTTAATGACATAACGAAGGAATTGCCTTTTGAGTCAATTGTCCAATTAATTTTGGTCCCTTTATAAAGAGGGTGGCATATGTTAAGGTGGTGGAACTCCTAAACCCTTCATCCATTTTGAATGTGGATACACTCAAATGAAAGCTGAGAGTCTACACATTATGTCCATTATATAATTAGAATTGGAATTAGTTTCAGTGAACAGGTACAAAAACAAAGCTTGTGTCATTGTCCAAATATATACAAATATACACACTTGTGTCATTGTCCAAATATATACAAAAAGGGCCTCAGTCGTCTACACCTGCTAAGACGGCTGAGGTCCTTTGGGGTAAACAAACAACTCATGAGGACATTTTATGACACTGTGGTAGCGTCAGCTGTTTTTTACGCTGTGGTCTGCTGGTGTGGAAGAGTCGCAGTGAGGGACAGAGGGACTAAACAAACTGGTCAAGAGGTCCAGCTCTGTCCTGAACTGTCCGCTCAAGTCCATAGAGCAGGTAGGGGAGGAGAGGATGTTCTCCAAACTAACATCCATCATGGACAACACCTCCCACCCCCTACACGAGACTGTAGGAGCACTGAGCAGCTCGTTCAGCAGCAGACTCTTACACCCGCAGTGTAAGAAGGAGCTACCGCAGGTCATTCCTACCTGCAGCAATAAGACTCCACAACACAACATAACATTATAACATAACATTACACTACTTGTTTATTATTGCTATTATTGTTATATATTATAATATATATATTATTATTATTACTGTATTGTATATTATATTATTATTATTATTGTTGTTGTTATTATTACATTTATTATTTATTATTACATTTATATTCATATTTCTGCTATATTTATATTTTGCTACTTGTTATTTATATGTATAATTCATTCATAACTTATTACCGTGAATATTGTAGATATGTATATGTATATATATAAATATATATAGATAGTTAATTTATTATTTATTTATAGCTCCTCTTTTTCGCTCCTGTATTTGTTCCTTTTCTCTCTCTATATCTTTATATATTTTTTCTTCTCTTTCTATACACCTGTCTTTTTTAAGAGCCCTGTAACCCCTAAAGTTCCCATTCGTGGGATAATAAAAGATCACTCTACTCTACTCTACTCTACTCTACTCTACTCTACTCTACTCTATATGGATCTAACTGTATGTAACGGTGGCGGGGTACCGGAGGGACGCCAGTTCAGAGCCAGGAGTTCAGAACAGAAGTTTATTATTCACAGTGACAAAACAAACAAACAAGAAACCAGGACTGCAGTTCTAATCCGGATCCGAGTGCCAAGGAACTGCAGTCTATAATCAGGATACCTAGTAACAACAGACAGAACCACCATTACGCATAGGCTTGACCTACCTAATGAGCCGCGCTCTGTTCTGACTCATCTGGGCTTAAATAGTCCGCCCCAATGATGCACACCTGTGCCTGCATGGGCTCAGGTGTGCTCAGTCAGAACAGAGCGCCCTCTAGTGTACCCAAAACACCTCCTGTGACATAAACACCTCATACGTGACAAAGAGCGCCCTCTAGCGTGCCCAAAACACAACACACGTGACAGAGAGCGCCCTCTAGCGTGCCCAAAACACAACACGTGTGACACTGTAGGTGTTCAACCATGGTCATCCAGGTAAGGCTTAGTCATGAATTGATTTGTTGCAGGTATGTTGGGAGCAGAAAAAAATTCTAAAATGTGTAGAGCAGATGGGCTTCATGACTGGGTGGGAATCTATAATTTAAACTATCTACACATTTCTCTTGTAAACATCTCTGTTATTTTTTCAGAATACTCAAAGGTGTTCTCCTATGATGAAAAAAACCCCTCTATGAGCCTTTTTGGAGCATATGGATACATTGAAAAATTCACAGAAAAATGGTAAAGGCAAACATCAATTCAGGTTTAGTGAGATGCCTCAGTTAGTGGGTTATAATAGACAAATACTGGTTAACAGAAAAAAAAAAAAAAACCCCAAAAAAAAATTTTCAAGTGAATTGTTATTATACAATTTTAGTGCAAATGACATAACTTAAATATAGCTTTTCTAAGTGAAACCGAAAGGGGAGATCATGTTGGTAATGAATATTCTGGTAATCACACTGTTAGACTCTTCAACTCTCTGATGACTGTTCTGATGTGCTCAACTTTATGATCAACTGATCAAATGATCAACTTCATCGTCCCATTTTCTTAAAATTGCATCTCGTTACTCTCTTCCATCGAAAAACTAAATTTCAATGTGCTCTTATGACATAATAACATTTAGGTTTATTGTTAATGAGATGTACTTCAGGTCTGAACGCTGCTGGATATTTGTTATCCAGGTTGTAACAACAGGTTTGTTTACAGAACAAAAAGCAGTGAAACACCATCTCTCTCCCTTCCTCTTTCTTTTTGTCTGAAGTGGTGGAGTGAGATTAATGTGGTAGAGTTGTAAGAGCCCTACCCCGACGGGGCACTAGGGGGAGCCAAACCGCTGTTGGGAGACCTGCCAATCAGGCACGGTGATCAACAGTGATTTGGTTCACCTGTGCTTGGGCTTATTTAAATGCAGAGAAGACGAGTCAGAGTTGCTGGGTCGTTGTTTGACTCAGACGGTAATTCGGTAAAGATCCTTGGGTTTTCTCTCGGGGTCTCCCTGTCTCTCTCGCTTTGTGGTTGCGTCAGTTCAGGAGCTTCGGCTTGTTGTGCTGACTGACGCTGCACCCTCCCTTCCGAGTTTCTTGTTTTTTTTGTTCCTTTTGTTTTTTTCTACAACGTTCCAGCTCAACCGCTCACCCCTTTTTGAGCATTTTGTTTTCTACCCTTTTTGAGCATTTTGTTTTCTACCCTTTTTGAGCATTTTGTTTTCTACCCTTTTTGAGCATTTTGTTTTCTACCCTTTTTGAGCATTTTGCTTTCTACCCGTTTTGAGCATTTTGCTTTCTACCCATTTTGAGCTTTTGTTTTCTACCTGTTTTTGGGGACTGGCAGCTTCGGGTACTGCATTTGGGTCCAAACCCTGTGTGGCTCCCTGGGTTCAGAGTAGGCCACACCGTTACAAGAGTAATGTAATTATCTCACTGTTTCTCACTTTTCTCAGAGGTTTTACCACATTCAGACCTGGTTAAGATTAACTTAACTTGAGTTAAGTGGCTTTAATGGTGAGTTATTTAAAGGGGACAATATTTTAATCATGTAAACACATTTATCTTTATAGTTCATTAAAAGAAAGTTATCTAAAAACAGGTAGAAAACAAAAAGCCCAATATGGGTGGAAAACAAAATGCTCAAAATGGGTGGAAAACAAAATGTTCAAAACGGGTGAGCGTTTGAGCTTGAACATTTGTAAAAAATGAGAAACTTGGAAGGGAAGGTGCAGTGTCAGTCAGCACAACAAGCCGAAGCTCGAGGGTGCTGAACTGACGCAAACACAAAGCGAGAGAGAGACAGGGAGACCCCGAGAGAAAACCCAAGGATCTTTACCAAATTACCGTCTGAGTCAAACAACGACCCAGCAACTCTGAATCATTTTCTCTCCCTTTAAATAAGCAAGAACAGGTGAACTGAATCACAGTTGATTCCGTGCCTGATTGGCAGGTCTCCCAACAGTGGTTTGCTCCCCGTTGGGGTAGGGCTCTTACAAGAAGAACATCCATCCATCCATTTTCTGCCGCTTGTCCCAAACGGGGTCACGGGGGAGTGCTGGAGTCCAACCCAGCGCACACAGGGCGAGGCACCCTGGACAGGTCGCAGGGAGGAGCGGGACGGGGACAGCACCTTGCTCAAGGGTACCTCAGGGAAACCCATTGGGAAGGGGTTTAAACCCTTGATCCTCCAATCATGAGGCCAACACCCTAACCACTAGGCCACCGCTGCCCACAAGAAGAACAACATGGTCTTACTGTGATTTAACAGCAGTCTGTTTCTACTTTACTGCTTATGAAGGATCTAAAGTTAAATTTGCATAAAACTTAATGAGCAGTGACTTTAACAGTGCAGTACTTTTACTGTTTCAGTGATGAGCGCCTCCTGCTGGACTTAGAACCTCAAGTCAAGTCAAGTAGGTTTTATTGTCATTTCAGGCAAATTCACAGTAAACAGTGGAACGAAACAATGTTCCTCCAGAACCATGGTACTGCACAACACAACATAGAACTTGACATAAAACACAACATAGTGCAGACAATACAAAAGCAGAACATACAGCACAGAAAACAACAACAACACTTCTTGTTTTTGTGGACACACTGTGAGTGATATTTCTAGAAATACAACCCCACAATATTAAAAAAATCAGTATGTAAAGATTCATGTACATAGCAATAATACTAGAAATATTATTTGTGAAATTAGAAAAGAGCAGTAGTAACATTTATTATAAACTATTATAAATGAGCTTCATAAAAATGCTGAAGATTGAAGATTACATTTTTTTTTCCAGTTATATCATTGAACTTTTGCATTTTAAAATACTTTTTTTTTGGAAGAATTATGTATTTTATTGGTCCATCTGTCCATTTTCTGCCGCTTGTCCCAAACGGGGTCGCGGGGGAGTGCTGGAGTCCAACCCAGCGCACACAGGGCGAGGACTGGGGACGCACCCTGGACAGGTCGACAGCCCATCGCAGGGAGGAGCGGGACAGGGACGGCACCTTGCTCAAGGGTACCTCAGGGCAACCTATTGGGAAGGGGTTCGAACCCCCGATCATGTGGCTGACGCCCTAACCACTAGGCCACCACTGCCCCTTATTTTATTGGTCTAAAGTTAAAATAATTGTTTAAAATAATAATAAAAATATGTTCACAATGAAATTTTCTTTTATTTTATTACTTATTATTCAATTACTTTTTTTATTTACTTTTTTACTATTATTATTTTTTATGAGTATTTGTTTGGATTTTAAAATATCCAAAACATAAAAAGATATAATGCTTAAAATGATGTTATAGTGTATATCACATTTTATTACACTTGTGTAATGTAAAATGTAGAATAGAGAGCAAAATATTGAGTAGAGCTCCTCCGTCACATTTATCCAGTGAGACTGTGCTGGAATAGGTTTTTATACGAGTCTCCAGCTTTGTGTGTCAGTGTGAGTCTCCTGCACAGTAACACACAGCCATGTCTTCAGCGCTCAGACTCTTCACCTGCAGGTACAGCATGTTCTTACTCCTGTCCTTAGTGATGGAGAACTGACCCTGCAGGGACTTGGCAAATACAGTGCCTGTTCCATCATCAATGCGTCCGATCCAGTCCAGTCCTCTTCCAGGTTTCTGATGGATCAGTGCAACCAGCTCATAGAAAGTCCAGACACAGAGCAGGACAGAGTGACTGAACTCCCTGGTTTTTCCACAACAGACTCGGAGGAGAGTGACTGTCCATGAGTATCTTGGATACAAACATAGAAACATGTAAGCAAACAAATAGATACATATAATAACAAATATAAATATATTAAATATATTGGAATAATATTATACCTAGACTAAAAATTATTATAATAATATAGCTGGCAAAAAAATACAAATAAATTAAGCGAATAAAATAACATTGTCAAAAAGTTAGGAACTTACATGAAACCAGTACCATAAACACAAGATAAGAGAGACTCATCTTTATGTTGAAGCTCATAAATGCTTCATAAATGCAGACTGTTCAGTAGAGAGTGGACGTGTCTGAGAGATGACTGATAGCAGGGACACTCAGAATCACGCTCCATAAACCAGTCTGTATTTGAATAGGGTGTGTTCACAGCTCACAGCAGATGAATGTTTTAACCTCATGCAGTTTAACAATGGATGAATTAATGTGTTTTTGTTTATTAATTAAGTTTCATATTATTGAAAGTGACTATTCTTGTCATTGCGAGGTCACAGCACAGCACACAGTGAACCACAATGAAATTGGACCTCTGCATTTAACCCGTGCAAACATCGTGCAGCAGGGGGCAGCTATGAAAGCACCCGGGGAGCAGTGACAGGGATGGTACCTTGCTCAAGGGTACCTCAGGGCAACCTATTGGTAAGGGGTTGTGACACCGCACATAATGCGGCCATAGTCGATGGTCATAAGGGAGGTACCCCCTAGGCTCGGCATGGTATTCCTCCAGAATACCAGAGGTCGCTCTAGCCCCTTATTAACACTGCGCTTCCCCTTTAAGAGCTTACCTGATATAATCAGGTGACTAATTAGCAGGGAGGTCGGTTTTTGGGGCAGTGTTTGGAAAGAGTTGGGCGATTAAAGCTTTGGAAAGAAAGAGTATGAGGGAGAAACTAAGTTTCCATGTCTCTTGTTAAAAATCCTTTCTTTCATGGCATGTTTATTATATGAGTTCACAAAGAAGACTGGCAGAGCCCGTCTTCCATGTTTGTGGATTAACCCCGTTGGACTATTTGGACACTCAATTCAACTCAGGATTACTCCTTCCATCCGTTCTATCATCCCCTACTCCATCACCTTTGTGGTAAGACTGTTCCATTTGCCATCTACCATCTCCGGAATCATCCTTAGACTGGACAATACGGTTGGTCTGAATACATGTACTTTCATTGCGTGTTTGTTTGTGTTATATTCTATGTTGTTTGGGGAGCACTTGTACATATTAAAACACTGAAGGTTTTGTCCCGTGTATTGTGGTGGAGACGGTGTCTGTTCGATTTAGGAGGGATACAGAAATCGTTCAGTGATCGCCGCAACTGCTACAGGGTTCAAACCCACCATCTTCTGATCCTGTGGCCAACTCCCTAACCGCTAGGCCACCACTGCTAATTGGTATTAGTTCTGAGCCTTTCACTAAGAGTTCCTGCCTTTTCCTGTAGTTTCAGTGATTTAATTTAAGGGTCTTTTTTGCGTGCCATCTTGCCTTGATGGTTGCTCACCTGAAACATCATTGTCATCTATTCAGACAAAATCTCTCAGCAGGAAATGCAGTCTTTTTTATAAGCTTTTTTGAGAACTTTTTCACCAACACCTATGACTTTCACTTTGTTTTCTGCTTTAAACAGTGTAAACATGTTGATAGATATTGTAGTTAATTTTATGTCCAGTTTGTGGTTGCAGACACAGGTTGCAAATGATCAAAAGAAAAATCATCCTCGGATGAAGAGATCTGAGGAGAACTGATCTTTTATATCACATTTGAACACTTTTTAGAACCAGCTTTGTGATCAGTCAGACCATTTTGCCAAACCAAAGTAACTGCTGTATGACTCTGATGTGAATCATAAGATTTAGTTACTTCTAGGGAGAATCTGCACTATTGCATTTTTCTAAACAAAGTTAACATCAAACAGTTTTTGTACAGGAGAAACTGGAAGCTAAACTAGCCACTATGGGGGAGCAGTTGTATCAGACGAGGGCAGAGCTGAGACAGGTGCAGAACTACAACGTCGCTCTGCAGGCTGAACTGAGAGAGGTCCGTTGTGAGGCCAGTAAGCTCACCGAGCTGGAGAAGCAGGTCAGAGGTATGGAAGGAAAATTGGCAATCATCGAATATCGACTCACTTCACCGACAACAGTGCGTGCTGGAATCCAGAGGGTGAATGCCAAAACGGAGCAGCTGAAGAACAGTCCAATGGAGAAACAGGTAACGAGTCCAGAGATTGAGCAGCTGCATTCGGACCCCCTACCGTCAGCTCACCCTTACGATTCAGCAGACCCAGAACAAGGTGGCTCGTGGAGGAGTCCATGTGGAACTTCACCTAGGAGAACCAGGAGCTGGGAAACTACGTCACTGGGCCCCAAGCGGCCGAGAACCAGGACCAAGAAAAGGAAAACGGCAAGGGACATCAACAATCATCAGTTCAAGAAAGCGAACGAGGACTTCGGCACTGTAGATTCGGGGAGGAGAGACTTGAGGAACAAGGCTGACAGGGGTTGGAAGCAGGGTTTGGACTTTTTGAAAAAGACTTCCCCTTTGAACCCCGTAACGTCTATGTCTAGCTCTCTTCCAGGTTCAGTCAAGTCCAGCCGTTCCACCGAATCAGGCGATGCCTCCAGGGACTTCAGGGTCGGGTGCCGGCACCAATCGAAAGGGTGGACTGCTGGGATTCCCCTCACCACCCCCAGCTGCCTGACATGGCTGGTCGGAGGTCCTTTTTGTGTTTTTTTTCTTTGTGGACCTGACCGTGTGTCCCCACAAGGGACTTTTGTTTCTGTCAAGTTTGGTTGTTCTTGGCCTCCCCCCAGAGGTGCGGCTATGTTTTGGCACGTCGGGAGCCGCACCTTTTGGGGGGGGATTCTGTCACAAGTGGGGTGTTTTGGGCACGCTAGAGGGCGCTCTGTTCTGACTGAGCACACCTGAATACATGCAGGCACAGGTGTGCATCATTGGGGCTGACTATTTAAGCCCCGATGAGTCAGAACAGAGCGTGGCTCATTAGGTAGGCTAAGCCTATGTGTAAGGGTGGTTTTTGGTTTTGTAACTTGGTAGCTTGATTATAGACTGCAGTTTCTCAGTACTTGGGTTTGGATTAGAACTGCAGTCCTTGTTTCTGGTTTTGTGTAACTGTGCAAAATAAAACAGTGTTCAGAACTCCTGGCTCTGCAATGACGTCCTTCCGGCACCCCCCCACCGTCACAGTGTCTGACTCCTCACAGCTGTGAAATAAAGAAATAGTACAAATATCTAAGAAACAAACAACAGGAAATACAAGAATGACATCAGTTATAGATGACTGTACTACTATTAACCTTCTAGACATGTTCCAATGAGTGCAAATCCAATGATTAAGCTCATGTTTGATTTCCTCACTGTGTTTTTTCAGTGAGTTTGAGTGTGATCAAGTTTCATATATTGTGAGAGAGCAAGAAAGAGAAGGAAATGTGTTTTGCATGAACCCTCCTCATTTCAAATAATTTTAAAATGAAGACACTCATAAAATTCTTAGCAATGTGTAACGGTGGCGGGGTACCGGAGGGACGTCAGCTCGGAGCCAGGAGTTGAGAACATACTTTTATTAGTCACACTTACACAAACAAGGAACGGGGGACTGCAGTTCTACACATGAAACCCTATAACTGGGGAACTGCAGTCTAACCCTAGACACTAAGTGATCTATACTAGGCGACCTATACCTAGTCATAGACACAAAGTTTACACATACCAACAACGCCCATTACGCATAGGTTTGACCTACCTAATGAGCCGCGCTCTGTTCTGACTCATCAGGGCTTAAATAGTCAGCCCCAATGATGCACACCTGCCCGCAGGGGCTCAGGTGTGCTTAGTCAGAACAGAGCGCCCTCTAGCGTACCCATAACACCTCCTGTGACATAAACACCTTGTATTTGACCGAGAGCGCCCTCTAGCGTGCCCAAAACACAACACACGTGACAGAGAGCGCCCTCTAGCGTGCCCAAACCCTAACACACGTGACACAATGAAAAACATTTTAAATTGTAAAAGCCACTCCACGCTACTCGTGTATCCCTCCTTCGTTCACACTCATGTATTCTGTCTGGGGTTATTTATTTATTTATTATTATTATTATTATTAAATGATGTCGGGGTGAGTGATTTTCATAGTCCTACCATCAAACGTTAACGGTAAACGGTAAAAAAATATTTTTTTGGCTTTTTGGTTTTTAATTTATAAATTACTTTTACATTCTAGTTCGAAGCTAGAAAGGCTCCTTGATATGCAACCTGTTAACTGGGGTGGAGGTGGTCTAGTGGTGGTACTTGCCTATGGATCTATGGCTCAAGAGGTCCCAGGTTTGAATCCCACCTCTAGCACTACCACCACTGGGTCCCTGAGCAAGACCCTTAACCCTGAGTGTCTCCAGGGGGGACTGTCCCTGTAATTATGACACTCTAGATAAGAGCGTCTACTAAATGTTGTAAATGTAAATGTAAAATGTGCTGCACCAATGTAGGACCATCCTCTGATCTTGAAGGCAGACCGGTACCAGCAAGAGTGAAAGGGAAGGTCACAAGACGATAGTAGAAGCCTAAAGTAATAGAAATGTTTAATGTTTAAACTCAGACAAGAAGTCAGTCAGAGGGCATAACAGTTAAAAAAAAGTTTAAAAAAGTTTAAAAAAAAAAAAAAAAAAAAAAAAAAGTAAAAAAAAAAAAAGTTTAAAACTGTCACGCCACTGCCATGTCGAGGCCGACGATAAATTTCTTGGTTTGTGTCAGAATAAATGTCTCACATTTGCGCCTTAATTCCAGTTGAGATGAAAAACAAAAAATGTGTAGTCTTAAAATATTAAAAATGTATTTTTATTTAGCTTTAAAGGCTTCTGAAATTAAAATTAAGGCAAAACTGTGCATTTTGAATAATGGCTGAAAATCTGTTTTAGTTGGATAGTTTGGAAGTCATTTAAATTTTTTATTCTGTGATTCGTCAAGTGCTGGGACAAAGAGCCACAGCTCTCTTCACATGTGCAGACAGTGAGGGGAGAGAGAGAGAGAGCTTCTGTAAGTGAGGGGAGTAAACATCATCCATCCATTTTCCTAACCGCTTGTCCAGGACCGGGTCACGGTGGTAACTGGCTGAGGAGATTAGCCCAGAAGCTCCTTTCCCTGGCCACTTCCACCAGGTCCTCCTTGAGTATCCCAAGGTGCTCCCGGGCCTGCCGAGATGTGCAAAAGTTTTAGGCAGGTGTGGAAAAAATGTTGTAAACAAAGAACGCTTTCAGAAATATAAATAATGATTGTTTATTTTTAGCAATTTACAGAAAGAAAGAAAAGGGAAATCTAAATCGAATCAGGGGCAGAAACGGACTGACTGACTAAATCAGATCAATATCTGGTGTTTCTACCTTTTGCCTTCAAACCAGCATCAGTTCTTCTGGCCCCACAGAGCCCTGATCTCAACATCATCCAGTGTGTCTGGATCACATGAAGAGACAGAAGGATGTGAGGAAGCTACATCCACAGAAGATCTGTGCTCAGTTCTCCAAGATGTTTGGAACAACCTACCAGCCGAGTTCCTTCAGAAACTGTGTGCAAGTGTACCTAGAAGAACTGATGCTGTTTGAAGGCAAAGGGTGGTCACACCAAATATTGATTTGAGTTAGATTCTCTTTTGTTTATTCACTGCATTTTGTTGATTTATGAAAATAAATATCCATCCATCCATCCATTTTCTGCCGCTTGTCCCAAACGGGGTCGCGGGGGAGTGCTGGAGTCCAACCAAGCACACACAGGGCAAAGGATGGGGGACGCACCCTGGACAGGTCTCCAGCCCATCGCAGTGAAAATAAATAATTAACACTAAATATATGCATAGTACTGTATATATTTCCATACATTATAATATAAACTCAGCCCAGTGTTTCATGTGGTTGAGCAGCTTTTGATCAGCATTCAAAGCAGCGTTTCTGTGTCAGTGTGATTCTGGAGCGCAGTAATACACAGCCGTGTCTTCAGTTTGTAGACTCGGTCCTAATAATAATAATAGGATTCTTGTGTTGCTGGATGTGTCTCGAGAGACAGTAAACTTGCTCTTCAGTGGATCTTTAGCAGATATACTACCATCATAATAAATGGTGTTCATCCATTCCATTGTGTAATATTGTATATGTAATTTTTATGAATGTTAAAAAAAAATGGAAATAATTTGTTAATTTCAATTGTTGAAATAAATTGTTCAATAATTAAAATGTTAAGGTATAATCATTTCGTTTTTTAAATGCTTGAAATGAAAAGATGAACTGATATGAGAATTATGCAAATAGTACTTCTAAAAGATAAAATATCCTTTAATAGAACCGTTCTAAATCTGTATGCACAATAATAATTATTATTACCTTAGTTATGATTGACATTTTGCTGGATTCTTTTTTTTTCTGATTTTCTTATCAGTATATATTTTTTTATGATTGAGGAAACAATAAATATACAAAGTCATGAATGAAGTCTCCACAGAAGGTCCCATTTAACTATACATGTTTGTGTCCTGATTTTTGAGAAAAAGAATCATTATACAACTAAAACAAATAAAAAAACTCTTTAAATCAGTTATAAATAATGAATAAACCAGTAGCAGTGGTGTAGAATTATTTATATTGTTTCAATGATTTGCAAGAAATTAAGACTGTCTTTCAAAAATGAGCTCCAGGTTATTGTTTAAAATATAATAAACAATATTGCAGTCCTGAAGTGTTCATTTATAATAAACAGAAAATGAAAACATGGATCTCTCAGTGAACTTGATGCATGTAGTTTCTGAACAGTGTTTCAGCCTTTCTGCGTCAGTGTGGGTATCGAGCACAGTAATACACAGCTGAGTCTTCAGTCTGCAGATTCTGTCCTCGTAATGTTATTGTGTTACTGGATGTGTCTCGAGAGACAGCGAACTTGCTCTTCAGTGAATCTTTAGCAAATATGTCTCCATCATAATCTATCCTGCTGATCCACTCCAGAGCTCTTCCTGCAGGTTGTCTGATCCAGGCTGTTCCATAGTGGCTGCTGCCGTCAGTGATCGAAGCTCCAGACACTTTACAGCTGATGGTTAAAGACTCTGCTGGTTTGATGATCACTGAGTCTGGCTGGATGAGCTCAGTAGCACCAAACACATCTGAGAAAGAGAAGAAAAGGTTTCTATATTTAAACTAATAAACAGGATGAACGAAAAACAGTTTGTTTAACACTCACACGAGGCAGCAGCGAGGAGCAGCAGTGAAGCTGAAACAAACATGTTGGTGTTGAATTCAGAGTGAAGGAGACTGCTGTGGAGGGAGATGCTGATGATGTTATAGGAGTTAAAGGAGATTTGCATGTGTGTGATAACAGGCTGAATGTCAGGAAGTCACGCAGATCTCCATGTGGGCTGTGATTGCAGTGCCTTCATTTAACTGTAAAACAATTCTGATTGGAAAAGATCCAAAGCTGTTTACAAAACCTAACGGGAAAAATTTGTTTAAAAACAAAGTTCAATAATATCATAAAGTATCTCAGAGAGTAATGAAATATCAATGAGTGTGCGTCGTGCAGTAACATTGTTTGGTTTTTGCAAATGAACATGATTTTGAGTTGTTATAAAAAGAACAGATTTCATATTGTTCCATTTCAAAATCGTTTGTAAAACATCCTGTAAATTGTCCTCTAGACTGTCTGATGATCTAAAACTGCCCTCTAGAGCCTCAGATAAAGATCTTATATGAAGCCAAAGCGGAGGACTTTGTTCATTATCAATTTGTTCAACATCAGGCAGAGTGTGTGAAGCAAAGTATCACGTAGGAGTGAAAAAAATCAAATAGCAGAAAAAGAATGAACAGCTCAGCAGAAATGTACCCGTATGCCCTCATTCCTCAAATTAAAGGCTTTATTAAACACACAAAGAGAACGTTTCTAATACCCAGTTTAAGCCTTTGCCAAGACTAAAATTAATTTATAATGGGCTCCTAGGGATATTGCAAGTTTATCCACAGTTTGTCTTAATCAGTATTTAATTCTTTATCCTGCATCACAGAAATCCACCACTAAAACAAGTGAAATTGTGTGTGTGTGTGTGTGTGTGTGTGTGTGTGTGTGTGCTGTAAACAACACAGCAGACCAATAAGAAAGTCTTGAGTAAAATGCTGATGAATTGCAAATATATGAATAAATCAGCAGCATAAACCATGTGAGTAATATCTCTCATGAGGACCAGCATTTGATGATAAATGTGCTCATGAAGCAAAGTGAAAACGTAGCGCTTACATTAAAATGCTTCAGGCAAACGGCGCCCCCTACTGGACTGACTGTGGTTCAGGTTCAAGTTAGAGTATGTCCAGAGAAGAGAAGAGGATTATATCGGGAGGAGGATGTTGAAGATGGAGCTGCCAGGAAAGAGGAGAAGAAGAAGACCAAAGAGGAGGGTTATGGACGTGGAGAGAGAGGACATGCAGGTGGTCAGTTTGAAGCAGGAAGACGCAGAGGACCAGAAGAAACGAAGACAGTTGATCTGCTGTGGCGGCTCCTAAACGGGAGCAGCCGAAAGAAAAGAAGAAGAAAATACACAGAACACAAAGAACCGAACAGACCTCCCCCAGTACCCTGCTGCTGCACATGAGAGGACATCTAACATCACACAGGACACAAGAGAACAAACATCCGACAGGAAACAGGAAGTACATGATGAACTAGACTGTACAGAGCTGCAGGCTGAGGAAGCAGAACTGTCGAAAAAGTGCAAATGAAATAATAATAATAATAAAATGATTGTGTGTAAACATGAGAGGTAGATACAATGGTTTATGAGAGGATCCGAGGGGGGGAATCTACTACTAGGGTGGAAAACTGTTTTATCCCCCTGACCATCAGACTGTTGAACTGTGACTAACTCTTCACCCCCCCTGTGGTAATATTTAAGGTCCTGAAATGTATTTTTTTGTTTTTCAGAATTATTTAGATGTTTTATTATGTATTAATTTATTTAGATGTATTCGTGTGTATTTCAAAATATCTTAATATCCTAAATGTAATAAAGATGTTACAGTTACCTGGATATAATGTAACAATCTGATTTACAATGTTAAAACTGTTTTTATTTCCAATGAAGAAAACACATGTAAAGGCATAACTATTAAACTTATTAAAGCCTGTCCAGAAAAAAAAGGCCAGAAAACTCCTTTAAATTTGGGGGATTATTTGTGAACACATGATTTTAGCCAATGTTCTGGTAACCACACTCTTCTGATTATATAACAACTCAAACTCTTTGACCTTTTTTCCAGTGTCCTGCGCCTCTCTGCTCTGCTCTGAGGTTAGAATTCTCATTGTGATTAGAAAAACAGAGCTATAAATAATTTATAGAATAATTATAGAAGAATAGAATAATTTTGAGGTAATAAATAAAAAATAAACAACAAGGAGCAATAGCGTGATATCATCAGTGAAAACATTTTATCTTTCTTTTACATTTACAGCATTTAGCAGATGCTCTTATCCAGAGTGACTTTCATGTCCTAATTACAGGGACAGTCCCCCTGGAGCAGGTCAAGGTTAAGGGTCTTGCTCAGGGACCCAGTGGTGGTAGTGCTGGAGGTGGGATTCAAACCTGGGACCCCTTGAGCAATAGGTCCATAGACAAGTACCCACCACTAGACCACCACCACCCTTTCCTATTTTAATGCAGTTGGTTGACTACACTGTTATCAGGGCAGTTTGAGTGAAAAGGTGATTTGAGATATTTGAGAATTTCTCATATTTGTTTTATCCCCATTTTGATTCAATGACAGCAAGTAATTTAGTTATTGATTCCAAATCTTTCAAATCAACCTGAGAATCACCTAAACATGCTCTTAAATCTAATTTAAATCTAATATCTGTCCTTTCTGTACAAATGGAAGTATGACCAATGTCACAGATGTGCTTATATTTGAATAAAGGGTTTCTCATTGTGCAGATCTTATAGATTCTTTCACTTGACCTGTTGTTACTTGTGTTTGTTTCTTTGTTTGTTGCTGTTTCCAGTTTTAAATAGAAGTTTTTAAAAAACTGGACCCCCTACTGGACAGACTGTGGTTCAGGTTCAGGTTTGAGTATGTCCAGAGAAGAGATGAGGATTATATTGGAAGGAGGATGTTGAAGATGGAGCTGCCAGGAAAGAGGAGAAGAGGAAGGTCAAAGCGGAGGTTTGCATGGGTTAAATGCAGAGGTCTGGGGCAGCGGTTGCCTAGAGCTTAGGGAGTTGCCCCCACATCGGAAGATTGTGGGTTCGATTCCCTCACAAGTAGGTAGCCCTGAGGTACCCTTGAGCAAGGTACCGTCCCTGTCACTGCTCCTCAGATGCTTTCAATAGCTGCCCACTGCTGCACGGTGTTTGAGTGTGCATGGGTTAAATGCAGAGGTCCAATTTCGTGACCTCGCAATGACAAGTGTTTTCACTTTATGGACGTGGTGAGAGAGGTGCAGGTGGTCGTTTTGAAGCAGGAAGATGCAGAGGACCGAAAGAAATGGAGACAGTTGATCTGCTGTGGCAGCTCCTAAAGAGGAGCAGCCGAAAGAAAAAGAAGAAGATACACAGAACACAATGAACCGAACAGCGCTCCTCCAGTACCCTGCTGCTGCACATGAGAGGACATCTAACATCACACAGGACACAAGAGAACAAACATCCGACAGGAAACAGGAAGTACGTGATGAACTAGACTGTACAGAGCTGCAGGCTGAGGAAGCAGAACTGTCGAAAAAGTGCAAATGAAAAAAAAATAATAATAAAATGATTGTGTGTATAAACATGAGAGGTAGATACAATGGTTTATGAGAGGATTCGAGGGGGGGACTCCACTACTAGGACTGCTGGACTAAGAACCTGAAGACATTTCTGGCACCATCACTTGTAATTGTGGACATACTGTAAGTGATGTTTATAGAAAACAACAAACAACCACACAATATATTTAGTAAACCGGTCTATTAAAATATCTGTATATTAGAAACATTGATTTGTTAATTGTATTTGTCTGAGATTTTAAAACATTTCCTGAAATGTATTTTTTTCAGAATTATTTTGATCTATTTTTGTATAATGTATTCATTTATTTAGATGTATTCATGTGCATTTCAAAATTACATTATATCCAGGTAACTGTAACTTAAACTCTATGTTTAAGATATTGAGATATTTTGAAATGAAATCTCAATATCTTAAACATAGAGTTTAAGTTACAGTTACCTGGATATAATGTAACAGTCTGATTTACAATGTTAACACTGTTTTTATTTCCAGTAAAGAAAACACATAAATATTCCTGCATACACTTATTAAAGCCTGTCCAGAAACAAAAGGCCAGAAAACTCCTTTAAATTTGGGGGGATTATTTGTGATTATTTGTAATTATTTGTGTTTATGTAACGGTGGCGGGGTACCGGAGGGACGGCAGCTCGGAGCCAGGAGTTAGGAACATACTTTTATTGATCACACTTACAAAAACAAGGAACGGGGGACACTTACAAAAATAAAGAACGGGGTTCTAAACATGACACCCTAGAACTGGGGAACTGCAGTCTAACCCTAGAGACTAAGTGGCCTATACTAAGTTACATATACTTAGTCATAGACACCCAGTGACATACACAAAAACCACCCGTTACGCATAGGCTTAACCTACCTAATGAGCCGCGCTCTGTTCTGACCCATCGGGGCTTAAATAGTCAGCCCCATTGATGCACACCTGCCTGTAGGGGCTCAGCGTACCCAGAACACCTCCTGTGACAAATACCTTATGTGTGATAGAGAGCGCCCTCTAGCGTGCCCAAAACACCCCACGTGTGACAGTTTATAGCCGATGTTCTGGTAACCACACTCTTCTGATTATATAACAACTCAAACTCTTTGACCTTATTTCCAGTGTCCTGCACCTCTCTCTACTCTGCTCTGAGGTTAGAAATATCATCATTGTGTGATTAGAAAAACAGAGCTATAAATAATTCATAGAATAATTATAGAAAAATAATTTTGAGATAATAAATAAAAAAATAAACAACAAGGAGCAACAGTGTGATATCATCAGTGAAAACATTTTTATCTTTCTTTTCTATTTTAAGGCAGTCGACTGACTACACTGTTATCAGGGCAGTTTGAGTGAAAAGGAGATTTGAGATATTTGAGAATTTCTCATATTTGTTTTATCCCCATTTTGATTTAATGACAGCAAGTAGTTTAGTTATTGATTCCAAATCTTTCAAATCCACCTGAGAATCACCTAAACATGCTCTTAAATCTAATTTAAATCTAATATCTGTCCTTTCTGTACAAATGTAAAAATGACCAATGTCACAGATTTGCTTACATTTGAATAAAGGCTTTATTCATCCTGCAGATCTTATAGATTCTTTCACTTGACCTGTTGTTTACTTTGTGTTTGTTTGTTTGTTTGTTGCTGTTTCCAGTTTTAAATAAAAGCTTTTATCAAGACATATTGAAATATTGAAATATTGAATCCCACTGAATATACATTAATAAACTGTATTTGTCATATTTTAACAATACTAACATTATTCTAAACAACAATGATATTGAGGATTTTTGACTGTCATGTTCGGTCGTTCGGTGTGGGAAAAGGAAGCGGAGGCGCAAACGCACAGAGAATGCAAAGGAACCACGTAGGGTCAGTTTATTAGTACACACCAAAAATAACACAATGGTGAACGGACACTTCCGGATTAGTTCTCCGGAGACCGGGATCGAACTCTGGGTTGCGCCCTGACAGGACCCTCCCTTTCAGGTGCGGGCTCTGACCGCACTGACCCAGGAGAGCCACCACCCGCGGCCTCCGAGGAATGTGTGGTTCACCGTGTGTGTCTGGGAGGGCGTCCCCGGGGAAGCGGAGCAGGCCGATTTGGGTGATTCCTATGGAAATCGGCCTTGAGTTGTGGACAAAGAACGTCTCTTGAGGCGACCCAGCTCCGCTCCTCTGGGCCATATCCCTCCCAGTCCACTAGGTACTGCAACACTCCTCGGCGACGGCGGGAGTCCAGGATCTCGGTGATCCTGTGCGCTGGGCCACTGTCCGTCTCAGTAGGTGGAGGAGGGTCTCTTATGATACCCCCTCAAGCTAACGGTCCCGGGATCACTGGCTTCAGAAGGGAGACATGAAAAGTGGGGTGAACATTCATAGAGGGGGGCAGTCTCAGTCGATATGTTACCAGGTTTATTCTGTTCTCTACTACAAATGGGCCTATGAACCGGGGCGATAATTTCCTACAGGGTAGTTTGAGGTTGAGGTCTCGAGTGGAGAGCCATACCTTGTCACCCGGTGCATACTTTGGGGCTCCTCTCCGATGTCGGTCTGCCTGGGCACGAAAGCGACGAATCGCCCGTTCGATGTGTGCATGGGCCCTTTCCCACACCCGCTCTGCACCCTTGAACCAGTTGTCTACACTAGGGACCTCTGTGGGAGTAGGATCCCAGGGGCAAAGCGGTGGTTTGTACCCCAGCACGCATTCGAACGGGGTCATCCCTGTGGAGGAGTGACGCAACGAGTTCTGAGCGTACTCTACCCAGTAGAGATGCACTGCCCAGTCGTGTTGCCGGTTGTAACAGTACGCCCGGAGGAATCTGTTCAGATCTTGAATGGTCCTCTCCGCCTGGCCATTGGTCTGCGGGTGGTGACCAGACGAGAGGCTGACCGTGATCCTGAGTTTCTTTAGGAAGGCCCGCCAAACCCGTGAGGTAAACTGGGGCCCTCAATCCGACAGGATATCCTCCGGGAGCTCGTATAACCGGAACACGTTCTGGAACAAAGCATCTGCGATTTGGAGAGAGGAGGGAAGACTAGTAAAAGGGATGAATCGACATCCTTTTGAAAACCGGTCTACTATCACTAGAACACAGGTGTGCCCTTTAGACCTGGATAGTTCAGTGATTAAGTCTATGGAAAGGTGTGTCCATGGCCTCTGGGGCACTGGAAGAGGTTGGAGCTTACCGGCAGGCCTCTCTCACGGGGTCCTCGTTCTTGCACAGATCTCGCATAAACGAACAAACGCCCGGACATCTTGGGCGAGCGTGGGCCACCAATACCGCCTGTTCACCTTTTCTAAGGTGCGTGCTATACCCGGGTGACCTGTTGCGGGAGAGACATGGACCCACCTGAGCAAGGGCCTGCGGAATCACTCCAGCACATGGATCCGATCGGGAGGGCATTCCCCCGGTCTGGGGGTTCTCCTGGCTTCCCGGAGGATGTCCCGCTCGAGACCCCACTGCACCCGAGCAGCCACCACCGTTGGGGGCAGGATAGGTACTGGTTCTCCTTGGGTCTCCATCAAGTTATGCATGTGGGACAAAGCATCTGCCTTTCCGTTTTTGGATCCGGGACGATAGGTAATAGAAAAAGAGAACCGAGTGAAGAACAAAGCCCACCTGGCCTGACGAGGGTTGAGTCTTTTGGCCTGCCGGATGTACTCCAAATTCTTATGATCTGTGAGCACAGTGAATGGATGTCGAGCACCCTCTAACCAGTGGCACCACTCCTCCAATGCTGCTTTGACTGCCAGCAGTTCCCTATTCCTTATATCGTAGTTTTGCTCCGGCCGGGGTCAGCTTACGTGAAAAGAAGGTGCACGGATACAATTTCCTGGGGTTGCCATGGTATTGGGATAAGACAGCTCCCAGCCCCACCTCGGATGCATCTACCTCTACGATAAACGGCCTCTACCTCTACGATAAATGGGAGTTTAAGGATAGGTGCTGTTGTAAAACATCTCTTTAACTCCTTAAAAGCTGCACGTGCCTCCTGGGTCCAGATCAAGGACACGGGTTTGCCTCTCAACAAGGAGGACAGGGGAGCTGCCACCATGCTAAAGTTCCTGATGAACCTTCTGTAAAAGTTGGCAAACCCCAGGAACCTCTGTAACTGTTTGACGGTACGAGGCTCAGGCCAGTTTATGACTGCCTCTACCTTGCCTTCTCTCCATCCTTACCGCCGGGGCCCGATGAGGTAACCAAGGAATCCTATCTCCACCTTGTGAAACTTGCACTTCTCCACCTTTATGTACAACCCGTATGAGAGCAAACGAGAGAGCACCATACCAACCTGGGAGACATGTTCGGCATAGGATTTGGAAAAAACCAAAATGTCGTCTAGGTATACTATCACGAATTTGCCTAGCATGTCTCTCAGGATGTCGTTAACGAAGGACTGGAAGACAGCTGGGGCATTTGCGACCCCGAACAGCATTACCCTGTACATATAGTGGCCTGAGGTGGTACTGAATGCTGTCTTCCATTTGTCCCCTTTTCGTATCCTCACCAAGTTGTACGCGCTGCGGAGATCTAGTTTGGTGAAGATTTTGGTTCCTTGGAGTTGTTCTAAGGCAGAGGGGACCAGGGGGTGCGGGTAACGGTACTTAACAGTCACCGTGTTCAGGCCTCTGTAGTCGATGCAAGGCCTGAGTCCTCCGTCCTTCTTTTTCATGAAGAAAAACCCGGCGGAGGCTGGCGAGGTGGACCGCACGATGAACCCCTGAGCTAATGCTAAGCTAATGTACTCCTCCATTGCTCTCATTTCTGGGCCCGATAACGGGTAGACGCGAGAGCGAGGGGGTGTAGCACCAGGCAGGAGATCAATCGCACAGTCCCAGGGTCTGTGTGGGGGAATCCGCGTAGCCCTTCTGGGGCTAAAACCCTGCCTCCAGGGGGCGTACTCGGTTGGGATGACTGGAGGAAGGTGAGCCAAGGGGCTCTCCACTGAGGTAGAGGACACAGATAGCCTTGGAGGGAGGCAACGGGCAGCGCACCCTGGTGCCCATGACTGGATCTGCCCTGTTGTCCAGTCCACTACAGGGTTGTGAGACCTCAACCAAGGGAGACCTAATACCATTTCGTAGCTGGACTGGATGAGAACAAAGAATGTGACGCGCTCTGCATGGGATGGCTGGACGGTAAGTTTGTCCGGGTCGGTTACCTGTGACAACCCGTTGTTCGGGATGGGTCTCCCATCCACGGCTCGGATGGTAACCGATCGGTCTAATGCGTGACGGGGTACCTGCAGGCGATCTGCAACGGAAGCGGAGAGGAAGTTGCCAGCCGATCCGGAGTCTATTAGTGCTGAAACATAAAACGTATTATTCGCATAACCCACAACAACTTTCACCAAGCATTGGTCAGTCAGCAAAGCAGTCTTTGAACAAAATTTTCTTACATAGTCTTTCTGCCTTATGGCTGGACAGTCCTTTTTCCAGTGTCTCGTACTGCCACAATGATGGCAGAGCCTCCAAATACCTTGCCGTACCTATTCAGACTTGGGCCTCATTGCTCCAAGTTCCATTGGCTCTCCCCATTCCTGCCTCTCGGGTGTCTGTGGGGAAGCCACCCGGACCGGCGATGTGTGGGGGGGACTCCGAGGGCGTGGTCGTGGTGATCGGGGTGGCTGTGACCGGCGGTGCTGGTCCAGTCGGATCGCTAGGTCGATGACCTCATCTAGCTCCAGTCCCACATCTCTGCATGCCAGCTCCCGCTGGAGTTCCTCGTGCAGACCCGCCCGGAACACCGTGAGGAGGGCCCTGTTGTCCCTCCTGCTGTCTACCACGAGGAATGCGGAATTCTGTTGCGTAGTCCGCAGCCGAGCGCGCCCCCTTTCGGAGCCTCAGCAATCTATCCCCACCGGATAGTCCATGGGCGGGATGGTCAAAGACGGCACGGAACTTGTCACAAAACGGTGCATAACACCATCCCGTGCTCTCGATCCCAGACTGCAGTGCCATACTCCGCCGCACACGCCAGAGAGTCGCCCAATGAATGCAGTGATTTTCTCCCAGTCCGTCATGTGGGGGAATTGTTTGAAGTACATTGAAAAGGCGACCACGAAGCTACGACCGGAGTCCGGATCGCTGGCATACCTCTCAGGCAGCGCCACATGGAGTCCCGTGTCTCTGGGAGGTGGGGTGGCACTTGTCTGCTGTTGCGGAGGAGGGGGTGGACCGCCATTTGTTTCTCCATCCGGCTTGAGGGCTCTGCCAGGGCGGCGAAAAAGTTGTGTTGCGTGCACTCTTGCTCGCGAAGCTCCTTGATTTCTCCCCATCTCTCTTCGCGGGGGAAACCTCCGGCTGCACCTCCTTGGGTGGTCCGTTCATCTGTCATGTTCGGTCGTTCGGTGCGGGAAAAGGAAGCGGAGGCGCAAACGCACGGAGAATGCAAAGCAACCACGTAGGGTCAGTTTATTAGTACGCACCAAAAATAACACAAAGGTGAACGGACACTTCCGGATCGGCTTGGCTGCCTTAAGTGATGTCCACTTCAGGTGTTGCAGATCCTGGTAAAATGAGAGCAAGAGCGAAAACACGGCTAGTACTACAGGGACCAGGATCGAACTCCGGGTTGCGCCATGACATTGACTTCTGTTATGAATTGTATTTTTTCTTTAATTCAGTTTGAATTTTCCATTAAATGCATCAATCCAAAGGACAACAATGAGCTACTTATGTATTCAAATAAAAACAGCATGATTGTGATCATTTATCAGCTTCATAGCAGCTGCTGGGTTTTTGTAAGGTGTTTGCACTGGTTAGTCTCACTGTGAGAGTCTTGCACAGTAATACACAGCTGTCTTCAGGCTGTAAGTTCTGTCCTTGTAGAGTCACTGTGCTGCTGGAGGCATCTTTAGAAATACTGAACTTGCTTTTCAGAGAGTCTGTTTGGTAAGTGCTCCCACCACCCCATATATTGATTATCCACTCCAGAGTTTTCCCTGCAGGCTGTCGAACCCAGCCTGTTGCGTAACTATTATCAGTAATTGAATAACCAGATACTTTACAGCTGATGGTCAGAGACCCTCCTGGACTTATAACTTGTGAACTTGGCTGAATAAGATCAAGACCACAATGAACACCTGAAAAAGAAAAGCAAAGATGAACAGTCTTGTACATTTCCAGCATACAACCAACAAGCTACAGAAGATTTACAAGAAACTTTATAAACCGTGTGATTTATACTTAATGTTCTTCTGACATTCAATAAAGAGACTTACAGGTCACTGCTGTGGTCAGCACCAGCAGAAATGTGTGAAACATGGCTGGAGGTTGTGCTGCTGAAGATGCTGTTCTGATCTCCAGTGGAGTGAACGAGGGAAGCAGCTTTTCATACAGACAGGAGGACAAAGTCACTTTGCATAGTGACACCATCAGTGCTGAGCTGACAAAACTGTACAAAACTCTTCCTGTAACTCTGCACAGGATTTTACTGAGAGATCCCACAATGTGTACTTTATGTTTTATATGTTTATTTAATTGGTTATTTGATTCTCACAGCTGGGTGTCAATTAAAATAATTATCACTAATTAAAGTAAAAAACAAAACAAAACAATCTTACTGACAGCTTTGTGTTGATGGGTTTTCAATCAATTTATTACAGCCTGGATCAATAAAAGTGCAATATTAATATATTGCTTTTTCACTTAATCTTTAAGGTAACGGTGTTCCATCATTACTGTTTTCTTCTCCAGCAGATTGTTGGCCCCTTGTAACGGTGGCGTGGTACCGGAGGGACGTCAGTTCCGAGCCAGGAGTTCCGAACAGAAGTTTATTGCTTACAGTGACACAACACACAACAAACAAGGACTCAAGCCTGCAGTTCCTACGCAGGATGACTAAGACTAAGACTATGACTATGACTATGACTATGACTAAAAACAGACAGACAGAACCACCATTACCCATAGGTTAAACCTACCTAATGAGCCGCGCTCTGTTCTGACTCATCGGGGCTTAAATAGTCAGCCCCAATGATGCACACCTGCCCACAGGGGCTCAGGTGTGCTTAGTCAGAACAGAGCGCCCTCTAGCGTACCCTAAACACCTCCTGTGACAAACACCTTGTATGTGACCGAGAGCGCCCTCTAGCGTGCCCAAAACACCACACACGTGACAGAGAGCGCCCTCTAGCGTGCCCAAACCCTAACACACGTGACAGAACCCCCCCCCCAAGGGCGCGGCTCCCGAAGTGCCCAAACGCAGCCGAACCTCAGGGGAGAGGCACAAACAACAACACAAAAGTCCCTAGCCGGGACACAAGGTCAGGTCCATAGAAAACAAAAAAAAACCATCAAAGGACCTCCGACCAGTTATGTCGGGCAGCTGGTGGTGGTGAGGGGAATCCCAGCAGTTCCGTCCACCTTTTTGACCGGTGCCTGACCTTGGCTCTTACGTCCTTGGAGGCTTTGCCTGACTCCATGGAACCCCTGGACTCGACAGGACCTGAAAGGGAGCTACACAGAGACGTTACAGGGTTTACAGAGGAAGTCTTTTTCAATGAGTCTAAGCTCTGCTTACAACCCCTGTCAGTCGGGTTCCGCGCGTCGCTTCTCCCCGAATCTCTGGCGCCGAAGTTCTGGTCCGTCTCCTTGAACTGATTCGTGCTGGTGTCTTTTGCCCTTTTCCTTGTCTGGGTCATACTTCCTGGTCGCTTGGGGCCCTGCGACGCAGTGTCCCAGCTTCTGGTTTCACGTTGAGGAGTTCCCCGTGGCTTCCTCCAAACGTCACCTTGTTCTGGGTTTGCTGAGTTGCGGGGGCGAGCCGATGCTAGGGGGCCTGAAGGCAGCTGCTCCCTTTCTGCATTCGTTACCCATTTCTCCGCTGGACTGTTCTCCGGATGCTCTGTTTCGGCTTTTGCTCTCTGGGTTCCAGCAGGCACTGGTGTCGGAGAAGAGAGTAGAGATTCGATGAGGGCCAATTTACCTTCCATACCTCTGACCTGGTTTTCTAGCTCGGTGAGCTTGCTGGCCTCATGACGGGCCTCTCTCAGGTCAGCCTGCAGAGCGATGTTGTGGTCCTGCACCTGTCTCAGCTCTGTCCTGCACTGATGCAATTGCCCCTCCATTGTGGCTACTTTAGCCTCCAGCTTCTCCTGAGTGGTTGGAGTCCCAACTCTCCGGGTTATCCGGCCTACGATCTGGTTTCTCTTTTCCTGTCTTCTCCCCAGTCCCTTTCTTTGGGAAACCCTCACAGCGTGTATCTTGAATCGAAGGACCTCTCTGCCCTCTCTGAACTGGCTGTTCCTTCCGTGACGCTCACCTTTTACTTGAGCCAAAGTCTCCTCTTTTTCCTTCCTCCGGTCCGTCGAGACCGTGGCGTTCACCTGTGGCATGGCGGTTCCCTCGGTCAGCTGATGGTAGAGTCCCGTCAGCAACTCCTCCTGTTCAGCAAACCGAACATTACTGCAGCTGATCTGCTCACCTCCGAGGTGGGACTGGATTGTCCTCGCCTCTCTGTGCCACACGGCCCGATCCCTCACCGGCTCCACTCTGACTGACTTCTGCAAGCACTTCGCAGCATGTTTACGCCTTTGACACCTCTGTCCTTGTTGAAGTCCCGGTCTCCACCTTCCGAACCTCCTCTGACGACCACCTGTTGCCCAGCGCGGCCTCTTGAAGACAGACCCCCGCTGGTGCACTCTCCCAACAGCCTGAATGACGACAGCAGCTTTGTTCATAGCATTAACATTTTTTCGCACTAAATAACCTCTAAAAGCTGCCTGGATGCGTATCGCTGACTTTCTCAACACCTGAAATCTTTCATGTTCGCTTTTGCCCCTGATGTAGGACCTAAAATATCTTTGAATGAAGATGGCTGACCTTCTTATGGCCTGGTACTTTGTTACCTCCCTGTGTGTACCTACCCTCCCTGTGAAACTATTTCCCATCCTGGAAGTGGAGGCCCGTATGCTGCGGAACCTTTTCCTGGATGGCAGGAGGGAGAAGAGAGTGTGGGACGGGTGGGAGGGATCATCCACAATGCTGGTTGCTTTGCGGATGCAGCGAGTGGTGAAAATGTCCTGTACAGAGGGCAGAGAGATCCCGATGATCTTCTCAGCTGTTCTCACTACCCGTTGTAGGGACTTGCGGTCTAAGACGTTGCAGTTCCCGTACCAGGCAGTAATGCAGCCGCTCAGGATGCTCTCAATGGTTCCTCTGTAAAAGATGGTGAGGATGGAAGGTGGGAGATGGGCTTTCCTCAGTCTGCGCAGAAAGTAGAGGCGCTGCTGGGCTTTCTTTGTGATGGAGCTGGTGTTGAGGGACCACGTGAGGTTGTCAGTGATGTGAACACCAAGAAACTTGGTGCTCTGGACCATCTCCACAGGTGAGGTGTTGATGATAAGTGGAGTGTGGTCCCAACGTGATCTTCTGAAGTCAACAACCATCTCTTTAGTCTTGTCGACGTTCAGAGACAGGTTGTTGGTTCTGCACCAGTCCTTCAGCTCCTGTATCTCCTCTCTGTAAGCTGCCTCGTCTCCACCGCTGATCAGACCCACCACGGTTGTATCATCAGCAAATTTGATGATGTGGTTCGAGCTGTGCTTGGCTGCACAGTCGTGGGTCATCAGCGTGAACAGCAGTGGGCTGAGCACACAGCCCTGGGGGGCTCCTGTGCTCAGTGTGATGGTGTTGGAGGTGCTGCTACTGATCCTGACTGACTGGGGTCTCCCAGTCAGGAAGTCCAGGATCCAGTTACAGAGGGAGGTGTTCAGGCCCAGCAGTCTCAGCTTCTCACTCAGGTGCTGAGGGATGATGGTGTTGAATGCTGAACTGTAGTCGATGAACAGCATTCTGACATAACTGTCCTTTCTGTCTAGATGAGAAAGGGCCAGGTGGAGGGTGGTGGAGATTGCATCGTCCATTGAGCGGTTGGGATGATACGCAAACTGCAGGGGGTCTAGTGAGGAGGGGATCTGGGACTTGATGTGCCTCATGACCAGCCTCTCGAAGCACTTCATGATGATGGGTGTGAGTGCGACGGGACGATAGTCGTTGAGGCAGGAGATGGATGGTTTCTTTGGCACTGGAATGATGCTGGTGGTCTTGAAGCACCTAGGAACAACAGTGGTGCTCAGAGAGGTGTTGAAGATGTCAGTGAGAACATCTGCCAGCTGTTCTGCACATCCTCTGAGCACACGACCTTGAATATTGTCTGGACCGGCAGCTTTCCGTGGGTTGACTCTGAGAAGAGATCTTCTCACCTCGGCTGTGGTCAGACGGAGAATCTGGTCGTTCGGAGGAGGGGTGGTCTTCCTCATTCTCGTGTCATTCACTGCATCAAACCGTGCGTAGAAGTGGTTCAGCGCATCTGGGAGGGAGGGGTCACCGTCACAGGCAGGTGGAGAGGTCTTGTAGTTGGTGAGAGCCTGGATGCCCTGCTACATGCGTCGCATGTCACCGGTGTTTTTGAAGTGGCCATGGATTCTCTCTGCGTGAGCTTGCTTAGAAGGTAGCTCAGGGCAACCTGTTAGATGGCGGCGCGCACGGTCGCAGTGGCTGGAGGCTCCCCACGCCAATGCATTTTTCCCTATTTTTATTTTATTTTATTGTACTTTTTGCACCTTTTTACTGGGTCTCATGCACACGTTATCTACAGCCGAAGGGACCTGATTGAAATCGGACTTCAGTTTAACACTGCAATAACTGGCACGACATACACTTTTAAACAGACTTTTAATATACCAGCGGAGTTACAGAGACCGCCGGGAGCTCCGTGGTTCGGTATCGGACTCAGCAGGCGACGGAGGCGGCGCAGAGAGAGGAAGCAAAAACGGGGATGTAGAGCTGGACTGCTGGCTGATTGATTATAACAGAATCCTGGCTACACCCGCAAATCCCCGACGCTACGGTGGAGTTAGCAGGCCGCACCATACACCGCCAGGATCGCAACGAAGCCTCTGGTAAGAGCAGGGGAGGAGGACTCTGTGTGTACGTGCTTGAGAACTGGTGCTTTAACAGCAGGAAAATAGACAGCCATTGCTCGCCGGACCTAGAGGCCATGTCTGTCCAGTGCAGACCGTTCTATCTGCCGAGGGAGCTCACAGTGATCATCGTTACTGCTGTTTATATCCCGCCAGATGCTAATGTTAGCTCAGCGCTAAGCCAGCTTCAACGCATATTAAACAAACAACAGCGGGCTCATCCTGACGGTGTTCACATAATAGCGGGGGACTTTAATCAAGCATGCCTTCGGACAGCGTTCCCTAATTTCTATCAGCATGTGAAGTGTGCTACTAGGGGGGAAAAGACACTGGATCATGTTTACTCTAACATTAAGCATGCCTATAGAGGAACACCCCTCCCCCACCTGGGACAATCTGATCACCTCTCACTGCTCCTGATCCCGGCCTACACTCCACAAAGGAAACAAGTACACCCAAAGACACTGACCATTAAAACCTGGCCTGGAAACGCCCTCCTTCAGTTACAAGACTGCTTTGCTCGTACTGATTGGAACATCTTTGAACATCAGGACCTGGAGACACACACAGAGACTGTCCTCTTCTACATAAGGAGCTGTGTAGAGAACGTGTCAGTAAACAAACGTGTCCGGCTTTTTCCAAATAGGAAACCCTGGATGACGAGAGATGTTCAGGACCTAATAAGAGAGCGAAACTCAGCCTTCAGGAGTGGGGACAGCTTACTGTACAGCACTGCCAGAGCTAACCTGAGGAGAGGCATCCATCTGGCAAAGGAGGCCTACAGGGGGAAGATGGAGGGCTATCTGTTGAATAACAACCCACGGCAGATGTGGAAGGGCATCCAGGCCCTTACCAACTATAGAGGACGGAGTCCTTCACCATCAAACAGCAGCAGCACACTGGCAGAGGAGCTGAATAACTATTATGCCCGCTTTGAGATCAGGTCAATCCAGCATCCGCTGCCCCCCTTTGATCCTAGCAACTGTGACCCCCACCCTCTCTCTCTCCAAGAGCACGAGGTGAAGAAAACCCTGAGGGCAGTAAACCCCAGGAAAGCTGCTGGACCTGATGGCATACCAGGGGCAGTGGTCACGGCATGTGCAGACCAGTTGACAGGGATCCTCACCAAGCTGTTCAACCTGTCTCTGACTCTCGCCATGGTACCCACATGCCTGAAGGCCTCCACCATCATTCCCGTCCCCAAAAGACTTGCCATAGACAGTCTCAATGATTACAGACCCATAGCTCTCACGTCTGTAATCATGAAGTGCTTAGAGCGACTGGTCTCCCAGCACATCAGAAACTGCCTTCCCCCAACCTTGGATCCCTACCAGTTTGCCTACAGAAAAAACCGTTCCACCGAAGATGCCATCGCTGTCACGCTACACAAAGCACTCAGTCACCTGGAGAACCGAAACAGCTACGTGAGGATGCTCTTCGTGGACTACAGCTCAGCGTTCAACACACTCATCCCGGACATTCTAATCAATAAACTAATGTTCTTACAGATCCCCCTCCCCACCTGCAGATGGATAAAACAATTTCTCACACACCGTCCTCAATCCGTCAGACTTGGACATCACCTCTCTTCCTCACTCACACTAAGCACCGGCTCTCCCCAGGGCTGTGTGCTGAGCCCTCTACTGTACGCCCTGTATACCTTCGACTGCACTTCAACCCACCCAACTAACACCATCATCAAATACGCAGATGACACCACTGTGGTGGGGCTCATCTCAGATGGAGATGAGACAGCATACAGGGCTGAGGTGGAGAAACTGTCCCTCTGGTGCTCAGAGAACAATCTGTCCATGAATGTCCTCAAAACCAAAGAACTGATCATAGACTTCAGGAAGCTTAAGCATGACCACATCCCTCTGCTCATTGATGGAGAACGTGTGGAAATTGTCACTAGTCTCAAGTTTCTGGGCACCTACATCTCAGCTGACCTTTCCTGGACTCACTACACAAAAGCTTTAGTTAAGAAGGATCGACAGCGATTATACTTCCTGCGTGTCCTCAGGAAAAACAAGCTGGACATGAAGTTGCTGCGGGCCTTCTATCACTCTTCTGTGGAGAGTGTACTAATATACTGTTTGGGAGTGTGGTATACGGGTTCCACAATTGAGAACAGGAAGGCTGTACAGGGGGTTATAAATGCTGCACAAAAAATTATCGGCTGCCCCTTACCCTCCATATCTGAAATATCCACATCTCACTGCCGCAAGAAAACTAAAGCCATCATTGCAGATTCTTC
>CM029394.1:7723077-7786089 GCA_017165825.1 Hepsetus odoe
ATATATAACTTTAGTTCTTGTTTTTCTACAGGTCTTCTAAGTCAGACCTTTACTCAGTCTGAAGCTGTGGTCAAAAAACCTGGAGAGTCTTATAAACTGACCTGTACTGGATCTGGATTCACATTCAGTAGCTCTGCTATGGCCTGGGTCAGACAGGCTCCTGGGAAAGGACTGGAATGGATTGCTTATATTGGCACATGCAGCTCTCCCATCTCCTATTCCCAGTCCGTGCAGGGAAGATTCACCGTCTCCAGATCTGACTCCAGCAGTCAGTTGTACTTACAGATGAGCAGCCTGAAGAGTGAAGACACTGCTGTGTATTACTGTGCCAGAGAGTCACAGTGGTGGAGAGCAGTGACAGAGCTGTACAGAAACACTTCCTCTTCATTTTCAGGGGAGAAGTACATTACCCTGCTTATAATTCATTTAGAACATATGTAGTTACAGGACTAATTAAAATGATATAATAACTATTGAAACCCAGCTGTAACAGGGAACACACTGCTATAGTTATATTGTTGTATGTACTGTAAATGTATAACTACACACTTCTTAGGGACACTTAACATGAAGTGGGATTGAATGATCTTTAAAGACTCTTTCTCATGTACAGATCTAAAACACACACTTCTGTATTAATAGCACACAAGTGACACCAATGGTAAGCAGTTTTTGAAGGTAGCTACTGATCGTACTTAATAATGTGCAAATTATGAATGAAAAATCCTCTCATACAGGTATTCATCATTATATTATATAACATGACAGTCACTTTATCACACATGCATGACACTCACAGAGCAGTGGATTATCCCAGTACTGGGAAATTGTAGCTTGAATGCTGTTCCTCACTTGTGAGAGAGTTTGAATAAAAGTATCTTCTAAATGAATAAATGTAAATGCAATGCAAATGTAATATTTATTTCTTGTTAAAGGTAAACAATAAATGACACCAAATGCCTTTTGAAGGAAATGAAACTGAATGTAACTAAAGTGGGGCAGAAAAAATTAGTTCTATTTATAAAACTGTTATGAAGAATTATTACCAACTCAATTTCATAATTTGGACAAAGGCCTATCAAGAACTGCACATATCATTTACATACATTTTTATTATAATTAAGTAAGTAAAGTTTACTTAAAGGGGACCTGTTTGCACCTTTAGCATAAATATTACATGTGCATACATAGTATATATATATTATCACTTCTGTTTCAACAGTATCAATATTTTTTAAAAGAAATTGTACATTTTTGTGTCCTTTTTTTAAAACCCCTGCCTTATGAAATGTAATGCTAAAGAAATATCAGTTGTATTTAAATGTTATATTAAATATAACATAACATCCGCCGCTTGTCCCAAACGGGGTCGCGCTGGTGTCCAACCCAGCGCACACAGGGCGAGGACGGGGGACGCACCCTGGACAGGTCGCCAGCCCATCACAGGGAGGAGCGGGACGGGGACAGCACCTTGCTCAAGGGTACCTCAGGGCAACCTATTGGGAAGGGGTTCGAACCCCAATCCTCCAATCATGTGGTCAACACCCGAACCACTAGGCCACCACTGCCCCCCATTGCAATGCATGAATAATGGCATGTGGTTTTCATAAATACTCTAGATTTAAAATGTTATTTGACAATTATTCATGTGTTATGAATCTCTGTTTATGTTTACAATTACATCTATTCATTTAGCAGACACTTTTATCCAAAGCAACTCACAAGCATTTACAGTTTTAAATAAATGTGATATTTAATCGACATACAACAGATATTCTATGATAAAATTTAAGCTTTGGTTAAAAAATTGGAGAATCATGATTTGAACAGCATCTGGATTCACATTCAAGGACTAAGCAGGGCAGGGAGCGGACTGGAGTGGTTTACTCATGACGGGAGATCCTGCTCTTACGTCTGCTGTTACTGATTGGTGCAGTGAAGAGACACTGTATCCAAATTAATGAAGAAATGTTTAATCATATGCTGTTTATTTTATATGATTACTTTTGTATAGTTTCTAAATGGGGGAGTCCATGTTAGATACCTCCTGTTAGACGACTACGTCCTGAATTCATATTAAAAACTGAGGTTATGAATCAGCAGAGGGCAACATGACCTTTACTATAATCATAAAGCGGTCCCATGATTGTGTGACATGATTAAAATATGCACAAGTCTCTTCACCCTCCTTTAATTACATAAAAACCAAACCCAGACAGGCCAAACTGGGAAAAAGAAATCCCAGCATGTCAGCTTCCTTCATACCACAAAACATAATCTCTGTAGTGCTGCTGTTCACAACTGTGCCTTGTGAGCTTTTAGAACCTGATTGTTCAAAAGAGCATCTTGTGAAGCATATTTAGTTTAAAACATTTGTTCTTCATTTTATTTGCAGGTGTTTCTGGCAACATTGAGCTCATTCAACCAAGATCTGCAATGCTCCAGCCTGGTCACACTTGAACTATCAGCTGTAAGGTGTCTGGATATTCATTTACTGACAGCTATTGCTCAGCCTTTATTTATCATTCTGAAGGAAAGTCGCTAGAGTGGGTCAATATCGATGTCCCCTGATACACAGAAAGTCTGAAGAGCAGGTTCAGCATCTCTAAACAGCACAGTGACCTTAAGAGGGAGGGAGAGTGTGGAGACTGAAGACTGGAGAATGCACTGCTGTGCATCACACTAATTCAATACAAATTAGTTTTACAAATTAGTTTACACAAAAAACCTACTTATACCTTTATTCCTCAGTTGAAATAGACAGTGTGTGTAAGGGGCAACATGTGTGTGTGTGTGTGAAGGACAGTGTGTAAGTGGGACAGTGTGTGACAGACAGAGTGTGAGGGACAGCGTGTGTGAAGGGTATTAAGTGTGAGGGATATTGTGCGAAGACCAGTGTGTGAGAGGGACAGTATGTTAAGGACAGTGTGTGAGGGACAGAATGCAGGGCCAGTGTATGTGAGGGACAGTGTGTAATTGGGACTGTATGCGAGGGACAGTATGTGTGAGGGATAGTGTGTGTGAGGGACAGTGTATGAGGGACAGTGTGTGTGAGGGACAGTGTATGAGGGACAGTGTGTGTGAGGGACAGTGTGTGTCCACACCTTCCTGGTTTTGGAATAGATTATCATTCTGGTTCATGACCAGGTGTTTACATACAAAAAAAAAGTACAAAAACTAAAAACAAACAAAATAAAGACAAAACAGACTAACATTACTAAGAGCTCCATCAACAAGCTGAACATGAGTGTCGCAGCAAGAGCAATTCACTCATTTACAATATGAAACAAAAAAGAATAGAAATGAAGCCACAGTGCTTCCAAAACAAAGCTTTATTGCTTAAAGATAAAAATTAAATTCTCTACAAAAATAATAAAAAGGCCAAACTGTGTAGAAAGAAAGAACATGATCCAAAACGAATAATAATCTGAGGAGCAAAGTGGCGGTAGTGTCCTGACTTGAGCTGCATGGCTGCTTCTGGAAGAGGCTCTCAGTCATTTTTCATTACACACGACAGGAGCAACAGGGGGGCAGCGGTGGCCTAGTGGTTAGGGTATTGGCCACATGATTGGAGGATCCCGTCCTCGCCCTGTGTGCGCTGGGTTGGACACCAGCACTCCCCCGCGACCCCGTTTGGGACAAGCGGCAGAAAATGGATGGATGATGATGGATGGAGGAGCAACAGGATCATTTCTGAAGGATCAGGAGGATCTTCATCAGGCAGCGGGACAACGATCCAGAACACACCGTCGATCTAACGAAGGAGTCTTTTGGAGAGAATGTGGATTTGCCCAGTTAATGATCTCACAACATTTCAGCCTGATTTCCTTTTCTGAAGAGGAGACTTGAGGGAGAACCCCTAAACCTCAGTGATATTTACACAAGAGCAGCTTTATGAACATGTTCTCCCTTCTGCTACTTACTGAAGCAGGTGGAGGTGGAGACCAATATCTTCCAGTGCTTCAGTAGCAACTTCCAAAATGTTCTCAGCATCTCCACTGCTGGTGCTGCTGCTGGCAGCGGTGTCTTGTGAGTGGTGGATTTTCTTTGAAACACTCTTGGGTTTTTCAGTATTTTCTGTTTACACTGATATTGATCTTTTTAGGTGTTCACTGTGTTGAGCTGACTCAGCCCAAATCCATGGTCATTAATCCTGGTCAGCTGCTGACACTGACCTGTAAAGTTTCTGGATATTCACTGACTGATAGCAGCTACTGTACGCACTGGATACACCAGCCTGCAGGAGAAGCTCTGGAGTGGACTGGAGGATCTGTTCTGCTGGAGGCTCTGACTACAATGATAAACTGAAGAGCAGGTTTCAGAGAACCAGAGACACGTCCAGCAGCACAGTGACATTAAGAGGACAGAATCTGCAGACTGCAGACACAGCTGTGTGTTACTGCGCTGGAGAACCACAGTGAGACACGTCAACAGACTCCCTGTACAAAAACACCCTCTCTGGAACAGATGCCCCCTTAAAGGGTGGTGGTGGTCTAGTGGTAGGGTACTTGCCTACAGACGTTTGGATCAAGAAGTCCCAGGTTCAAATCCCACCACTGGGTCCCTGAGCAAGACCCTGAACCCTGAGTTTCTCCAGGGGGACTGTCCCTGTAATTAGGACATGGAAGTCACTCTGGATGAGAGCGTCTGCTAAATGCCGTAAATGTAAAATGTGTGCTTTTATTATGAAATTTTTATTGCAAATGAAATTATCATTATTTTTATTGAAGTGAAAGTGACAGTTTCTCAACACAACACAGCACAAACTACATCCTCACAGAATGCTCTGCATTTAATCAGTACAGTGTAGCAAGGGGTAGACATACATCTGGTGCCCAGGGAGCAGTGATAGCGGCTGTACCTTGCAACCTTGCACAAAGATACCTCAAGGTAAGCTGTTGGTCCAGGACTAATGCTTAGAATCAAGCAGCCTTTTTCTAAATCACAAGACTGTCAATAATTAGACTTTTGTTCTTCTGTGAAGTTCAGAGCTGAACTGCTTTATAACCGATTATTTAAATTAAACATTTAAATCACAAAAAATTTAAATCACAGTGTCGTGTGATCTGTAGCAGTGGAAACGTGTTCTCACAGGATAAACCAGGGTCACTTTTTACCAGTCTGATGGATGATCCTGGGTTTGGTGGAAACAGAAACTGTTACTTACTGGAAACACAGTGACAGCAGTAAAGGTTTGGTTTGTTCTGGTTTTCAGTGTTTTCTCCTGTAGTTCCAGTGAAGAGAATGAAGTGCTTCACACACCCGTTCCTGTTCCAACAAGACTTTACCCCTGGATACAAAAGGGTGTTTAAGAGTGACACAGAGGGATAGATTATATTTAGGTATTTAATAAGAGCTGTCACCACAAGAAGTTTGATTCTGGGAGGAGTTTGCATGTTGTCTCCTTGTCTGCCAGAAGCCCAGATTTCCCGCCACAGTCTAAAGACACGTACTTTGGGTAAATGGAGATGAAGTGCATTGTTCCCAAGGTGAAACCCTGTGTGTGAGTTTGTTCGTCTGTGACTGAAGGCAAACGTTTTAATGGCCCCAGACAGAAACAGCATTCGCTATTTGACACCTGTAAGTCATTTTTGTGACAGGTGTGTTTTTTTAATAATAGAAATAATTGCACAAAAATATTAATGCCATGATAACAAAGGCTGTATGTTACAGTAAAATGAACAGAGAACCATGAAAATAAACACTCTTTAGGAAAACACTGCCATAGACTCATTTTTAGAGTTTTTTAAGATGCTACTGCAACAATAAACTCTTAAGGGGCATCAACACTTTTAAACAACGTCTGTTCAGTTAGGCTCTAAACGCCAATTTGACACAGAATATTAAATTTCTTTAATCTTTTTTTTTTAAACAGTCCTGTTTTCACAATAAGGCATCATTTACCAGAAACCCTATGAAATTAAACACTATAATAACAAATATTTGACCTCTCAGTTCATTCTCTTGCACTCTCACTGATACTGTCAGGTCCTTCCTGAAACTGATTTAGTGCACTTTCAGATGTTCATTCCTCAGCTTCCCTCATTCTATTAACTCACATCCTCCTGTACAAAAACATCCACCTGTAGAAAACACTGCTGCAGTTATTCTCATCAACTGAAGACCCAAAAGAACTAATGAACCACAGTAACGTGTGTATAATAACTTTGTCTTGATCTAATTTCTACAGTGTGTCGTCTGTAACAGCACCGTTTTAAAGCACATATCTCACACTGATACATCCACTGTTGTAATCCACTGTTAACACTTCAGCTTGTCCAATCAACTCCTGCCATCCGAAACTTTCTGTATTATACTTCATGTCTGGTTCTTCCTTTAAGCATGTGATTTCTCCAGTAAGAATTCTATAATGTTCTTCCTTCCATGAACTCACAGCCTCCTCCAGTGGTGCTGATCTGGATTCAGGGTTGTGTTTCAGTGCAGACCTGATGACGTTGGAGCAGAACAACACATTCGCATAACGTTACACTTAATGCATGTTTTCTGCTTATTAAAGCATTGTTGTGAAGACCAGCAGTTATTTCTTCTTCAACTCCACCTCACACCATGTTGCCTTCATTCCTGCTGGTGTTCCTAGTAGCGCTTGTGTCCTGTGAGTCTGTGTCTGAACAGAAATGATTAATGATTAGTTCATGTTTTACCTTCAGAATGTTACACTGATGTTTGTTTTCAGCAGGTATCAACTGTACTGAGTTGAGTCAGTGTGGATCCGTGGTTGTAACACCTGGTCAGTCGATGTCACTGACCTGTAGAGTCTCTGGGTATTCAGTGACTGATAGCAGCTACTGTACACACTGGATACGCCAGCCTGCAGGAAGTGGAGCTCTGGAGTGGGTTGGAGAGATCTGTGGTAGTGGTTACATTTTCTACAGTGATGAACTGAAGAGCCAGTATGGAGTTTCTAGAGACTCTTCCAGCAGCCCAGTGACCTTGAGAGGGAAGAATGTCCAGACTGAAGACACAGCTGTGTATTACTGTGCTCGAGAGCCGGTGCACAGTGAAACACAACAGCAGGACCCTGAACAAAAACACATCACTCTAGAAAACTGCTACAGCTAGATTGATAATTGGTGCGTTTGGCCTTCTAGGTTTTCCTAGAGAGTCTCTTATACTATCACTTCTACATTACTTACATTAATCTGCAGAGTAGTTAGTCAAACTATTATTTGGTAAATATGTTGTTAATTTTTTTTTGTAATAGAAATGTTCTTTTCAATACAAAAAAAAAAAGTTTGGCTTCAAAGAAATTTCATGGTGAAAGTTGTATTTTTAATAATAGTGTAACAACATATGAAAGAGTCCAGATGCTTCCAGACAGGCATAGAAAAATGTACTGTTAGTAAAAAGCATCATATCAAGCTCTGTTAAGTAAAAATATCATAAATAATACATCAGCGTCAACAATGTTGTTCCCCTTCATGCTGTGATGAATCACTTCTCTCAGAGTAGCTTCTCCTAATATGACATCCACAGATCACAATTCATCCACAGAGCACAAGGCTTCAGTGAAGGCTTTGATGAGTGTGATGATATAAATCATGTTCTACTCTTTCATCAAAAATAAACACCCCAAAAACAAAACAAAATAACAAAAATAAAAAGCAAATAATAATGACTTTGTGGTTTGTACCACAAATGTATCATATAGTACCCAGAACCTAAGAGGCTGTAAAAGAAAGTGTAAATCAGTGTTTCTGATCTGAAGGTTGAATGCTGGTCACATGTGTAAATACATTTTCTGTTCATCACCAAAATCCTAAAAACTACAGATCTCACCATTAATAAATCAGAGCAAAATCCTTCAATTGAACAATAGTGTCCATACATGTCTTACTGCTTCTGCTTTCTCCAGCCTGTCAGCTTCATTTTATTTTGTTTTTGGCTTGTTCTTCCTTTTAAGCAGATTTTTAAATCAAACATTATGTAAGTTCATCCTGGTCAAACCCAAAGTTTCTTACTTAGTTACCGATGATGGGAAAGCTTGGAGCCGACAGTCTGCAGGAAAGGCTCTGGAGTGGATCTACTGGACAGGAGACACATCACACAAAGATTCACCAGCAGGTTCAGGATCTACACTGGAACCAGCACAGTAACATTATGTGGGCAGAAACTGCAGACTGAAGACAGTTGTGAATTACTGTGATTGTTACCCTCACAGTGAGACACATCAGCAGAAACTCAAAAACAGCCCTCTTTAAAATCATAAACAGCTCAAAGAAAAGCGGTTGGTGATCAGTGGCATATATTTCTTTAAAAAAGGCCTGATGAAACATCTCACAGCTGCATTTAGAAGATGATTTTGAAAGTGATCATTAATAGATTATCCATCCATCCATTTTCTGCCGCTTGTCCCAAACGGGGTCGCGCTGGTGTCCAACCCAGCGCACACAGGGCGAGGACGGGGGACGCACCCTGGACAGGTCGCCAGCCCATCGCAGGGAGGAGTGGGACGGAGACGGTACCGTGCTCAAGGGTACCTCAGGGCAACCTATTGGGAAGGGGTTTGAACCCCCGATCCACCGATCATGTGGCCGACGCCCAAACCACTAGGCCACCGCTGCCCCTAATTCAACAAAATCTCATATTAATTAATAGATTATTATTAATATATTAATATATTATTAATATTAATAGATTATAGCCTTTCTGACACCTTTTTGATACCTTCATTCTATGAACTCATAGCCACCTCCAGTGGTGCTGCTTTGACATCAGTGTGGGCTTTGCAACAGATTTGCATGAGGTGAAGCTCCACGCAAAGATCCTGCATTTCCTATTTATGTCTGTAAGTAATGATGAAGACCAGCAGTTTGTTCTTGTTCAGCTGCAGCACACACACCATGTTTCCTGCACATCTGTTGTTACTGTTAGCGGCCGTGTCCTGTGAGTCTGGATTTGAATCAGCAACATTAGTCCGTCTTTTATATATATATTTTTTTATTTTGCTTTAAAAATGTTAAGGTAGTGTTTCTGTTCAACAGGTATCAGCTGTATTGAGTTGACTCAGCCAGACTCTGTGGTTGCAACACCTGGTCAGTCGCTGTCACTGACCTGTAAAGTTTCTAGGTATTCAGTGACTGATCGCAGCTACTGTACAGACTGGATACGCCAGCCTGCAGGAGAAGCTCTGGAGTGGGTTGGAGAGATCTGTGGTGGTGGTAGCACTTACTACAGTGATAAACTGAAGAGCAGGTTTCAAGTTTCCAGAGACTCTTCCAGCAGCACAGTGACCTTGAGAGGGCAGAATCTGCAAACTGAAGATACATCTGTGTATTACTGCGCTCGTTAACCACAGTGAGACACGTCAACCGGAACCCTGTACAAAAACACATCGACATAGAAAACACATCCTTCACTCAGACTCTGATTCCATGCAACACAAGAAGCACTTTCTTTTTCAATTCCTGGAAACGCTTTACTGAACATTATTCCAAGAGAAGCCCTAACTGATTACTTTTACAAACAACCATCTCATGCGATAAACACAAAAACCCACTTTTGCAACTGCAAGTTGAGGTTGGTTGAGTAAAGATTTTATTTTAGACTGATGAGGTCAATGAAAGCATAAAGTAATGAAAATTAATCCATGATTTATTCCACAAATACTGCTAAAGTACAAACTCTTTAAAACGTTTTGAAAATGGAGCTTGAAATGTAGAATAAATTCAGCACATGATACCTTTTTCACTTGCACACAGAACTGCTTATTTACTGTCACGGTTTGGTTTCGGTTATGGTACGGTAGAGGGTGCTGTGTTCTGCACACCTGAGCTCATGAGGGCACATGAACAGAGTCCGAACAGAGTGTGGCTCATTAACAGAGGCTAAGCCTCAAAAATAATGTTGGTTTGTTAAGTTACTTGAGTCTTGTTTGAATACCGTGAAGAATAACGCTACGTTCTTGATCCCTGGCTCCACGTTGATGTCCTTCCCGCACCACACCAGCATTACATTTACTATTCCTCTCATTTGGAAGCAAAATAGAAGCAAAATGTTTAGATACTGATAATTCAAATAAGTTTTTCAGCTAATTTAAATAATTAGTTTAACTTCACTGAAATAATGTTTTTACTCCTAATCTATTAGTAGGCCTTGGGTTTTTTCTTTCATGTGATGTACTGGCAGTTCTACGGTATAAAAATGAGGAAGCACAAAACTATAATAATGTAATTTAAATGACAAAACTATAATAATTAATGTGAATAATTAATGAGGAATTTTGAAAAAAAAAAAAATTTGCATACTAGCTACACTTTCCACAAATGACACAGTACCAACACTATAATGAAAAAAATGACTTTGCAGAATTGATCTTACATCCTTTCTAAATTCCTTTTGTCCAGTATCATCATGACATGTACAGTTCTCCTACTCATTTGTAAATATATTAAATAAATCAACATGGAAACCTGACCATCATATCTTTGAAAGTTTCTTGCAAATATTATAATATATGCAAATTGTCACAGTAGGTAGCGCTCTGCTCTGACTGGACACACCTGCCGTCTCATTTAGGGCGATAGGTGTGTCTCACTGGAGAAGGGTTTTAAGGTCCCAATGAGTCAGAGCAGAGCGTCAGTCATTCTTGGTGTTATTATCACATGTGCTGGTGCTTTTATGAGCTCTGGCTGCGTGTTTATGTCCGGACCACACCATCACCCAAGCGTAACACAAATCCTACAAGGCCATGTCTTTAAAGACTTTAAAGGCTTTTTACACAGTATTACTTGACCTTTACCAAACTTCACAAAGTTGGAAACAATACAGTTATATACACTGTCGTTGTAGCTTCCATGATAAACAAAGCCCAAACATTGCAGCCCCAACCTCCTGTTTGGCCTTCCTCTTCTCCTTTTGCCTGGCAGCACCATCCTCAACAACCTTCTCCCAGTGTATCCATCACGTCTCTTCATGCTGAAAGCAGTGCATTTTTCATCATTTTTTGACTTTGTCTCCAAATCATCCAACCTAAGTTGTCCTCAACACTCTTAACACAATTCTCAGCATATTTATTCTGCTGCCTCTGGCTCTAATTCTGTCAGTGCCACTGTATGCAATACATATAACATAGCTGGTCTCACTATCTGGTCGCATCATCATATGGTCAGTTATTTTAAACAAACAAACAAATAAATAAATATATAAATCCTTTCAACCCATTGTTTAAAGCCACTGAACCACAGCATTCACATTTCCAGCATTTACCTGATGCTCTTATCCAGGGTGGCTTACTGCAGGGATTTATATCCACATCTGATTATTCGAGTAACCTGTTAAAAATCAACTGCTGATTAACCAATTCCCAGCCAACAAAAATACTTAAGCCCTGTAACTGAGTGTAACTGACAACGTTAGCAAACTCAAAGAAGTCTACCAAAATGTTAAGTCTACATTTATTCTGAAACTGATGCTAACTTATTAATGAAACTATTGAGCAAGGTAAAATGCTAAAATGTTAAAAACTTAAAAAGGTTGGGACAATTTAAGTTATAATTTATATATAGCTATATATAAGATATAATTCTTAAAAAGTAATTATTATATTGTTATGTTATTTTTAAATCTAAATTACTCCCTGCGATGGGCTGGTGACCTGTCCAGGGTGCGTCCCCCGTCCTTCGCCCTGTGTGCGCTGGGTTGGACATCAGCACCCCCCCGCAACCCCGTTTGGGACAAGCGGCAGAAAATGGATGGATGGATGGATGCAAATCTAAATTATCTCTCTGATAATATGAATACACAAGAAAAAAACATCAAAAACAAATAGCAAGCATCAACGTTTTAAGAAAAACCTGCCTTAAAAAAAGGTTTTGAATATATTTTTTAAGGTTTAAACTATTCATTTGTCATCCATTTCTGTTGAATGAAAACCTTGAAAACTCAATATGAGTTGGAAAATGCTTTGATATATGAAGATTTGTTTTTTTGTTTGTTTTTTTGTTTGTTTTTTATTTCTACTGGTCCATCCTTAATTGTATAAATATTTGAAAGGTTATGCACCGGTTTTTTACCTTTTGGTCTTGTTGATCTTTTATAGATGTTCACTGTATTGAACTGATCCAGTCACAGAATGTGGTTGTTTGGATGGTGAGTCATTTATTAATTCCTGTAAACTTTCTGGATTCTTAATATCCAGCACAAAAACTAAAGTAGCTCTGAGTTCAGTTTCACATTAGTTCTTTATGTGCTTCACATCTTTACATTCAGGCCTCTACAGGTGTACTATCACTTTACAATGTAGTCATATGACATATTTCAACATAAACATAAGTGAAAGTGACAACGCTTGTCATTGCGAGGTCACAGCACAGCACACAGTGAACCACAACTACATTGGACCTCTGCATTTAACCCATGCAAACACCGTGCAGCAGTGGGCAGCTTTTGAAAGCGCCCGGGAAGCAACGAGAGGGATGGTACCTTGCTTGAGGGTACCTCAGGGCAACCTACTTGTGAGGGAATCAAACCCACAATCTTCTGATGCAGGGGCAACTCCCTAACCTCTAGGCCACCGCTGCCCCGGTGGTTAAAGCCTAAAAATATTTTTAAAAAAATAATAATAATAATAAAGCCTAATAAGATACAAATAATAAAGCCTAGTGGTAAGAGAGTTGGCCACAGGATCGGAAGATTGTGGGTTGAAACCCTTTACCCTGAGGTTGTCCTGAGGTACCATTGAGCAAGGTACTGTCCCCGTCACTGCTCCCTGGGTGCTTTCTTAGCTGCCCCCTGCTGATCGGTGTTTGTGTGCATGGGTTAAATGCAGAGGTCCAATTTGGTTGTGGTGTGCTGTCACCTCGCAATGACAAGAATAGTCCATTTCAAGTCAATTTTAAACAAATGTGGTTTGTCCTCCACAGGTGTGCAAGGCATTGAGGTGGTTCATCCTGCAGGGGGAGTATTTCTCTATTACACAGCTTAATCAGTGATGGTAAAGTTCGAACATGGAGAGGGCCATGATAATTAACCACTATACAGTTTTCATGAAAAGCCTCATCTTACAATATTTACAATTTCAATCTTTTTTATTTATTAATTTATTTCTTTTCAGTTAGTAACCTGTCACTACATGCATATATTACATGGATCTGAATGAACAGTTATCATATTTAGCTGATTATATCACTGTAAGATCAGAACCTACTTTGTTATACTCTATATACCAAAAATATTTTTGCACTAATAATATTTGTTTTCGTTCAGTATTGAACTATCACAGATATTTAGGGTACTGAACCTGGTTCAGCCAGCTGCCATGCTTGTTAAACCTTGGCAGTCCTTCACCATTGCCTGTATGGTTACTGGATATACAGTCATAGATGAGGATTGCACTACAGCACTCATCAGCAAAAAACACCAGAGTGGACTGGAAAGTAATGCAATGCCAATAATGGAGGGAGTAAAAGAGACAAATCAAGCAAGATCAGTTTCACAGCTAAGTTCTCGAGCAGAGCAGAAACAGTCAGTGTGAGCACAGTGCAGTGGTTTACTGTGGTCGAAACAGCTGTAATACTGTTGTAGTGCAGCCTGCTGTAAAGGATCTAAAAAAACCCAGTGGCTTTTTTCACACCACACTGGCACAAATAAATAAGTTACAATGTCTAAACAGAGAAAGAAGGTCTACTTTCTTCTTTTGCCTGTTACTGTCCAACCGCTCATACAATTCACCGAACACCTCATCTTTAGCCTTTCTTTAGCCGCTCCTGTCTCCTGTCTACTTTCTTCATCTCTCTGACTATCCCACTCCTTCTGCCTTCCTTTCCTTCTGTATACACTCCTGGACTTTTGGGTTCCAGGTTTCCTTATCTTCCTTCTGCCTTCCTTCCTTCATTCCTTCCTTCCTTCCACACCAACTATCTTTCTAGCCATCTGCCTTATCACTTCTGCAGTAGTTTCCCAGCAATCGAGTAACTTGTCAACACCTCCCAGTGCCCGTGTTAACTCCTGCCTGAATTCCACCTTACAGTCCTCCTTCTTCAGCTTCCACCACTTGATCCTCGACTCTGCCTCACTTTCCTCCTGTTCTTGACCTCCAAGGTCATCCTACAGACCACCATCCTATGCTGTTTAGCTACACTCTCCCCTGTCACTACTTTGCAGTCTCTGATCTCTTTCAAACTGACCCTCCTGCAAAGAATATAATCCACCTGTGAGCATCTTCCTCCACTCTTATACGGCACCCTGTGCTCCTCCCTCTTCTTCAAATAAGTACACACAAAATGTCAACCTTCCTTCTCTCCATCATATCAGCTAATTCTCTACCTTTACCAGTCATGCTGCCAACATTCAAAGTCCCTACCCTCACTTCCACTCTCCTCTCCTTCTTTCACTCCTTCTCCATCTGGACATGCCTTCCTCCTCTTCTTCTTCTTCTTTGGTCAACAGTAGTGCAATTTCCACCAGCACCCTGTAGGCTAACAGCCCTGGTGGTGGTTGTTGTTAACCCGGGCCTCGACCGATCCGGTATGGAATTCTGTATCGTTGTCCGCATATTGATTCGGTTTTACACTGGATGCCCTTCCTGACGTAACCCTCCCCATTTACCCGGGCTTGGGACCGGCACAAAGAAATACACCGGCTTGTACATCCCTAGTGGCTGGGTTTTTTTTTTTTTTTTTTTTTTTTTTTTTTAACTTTCAGCTTTATAAAACTCTTATGTCTGAATGACACCTGTGTCTGAATGAGCTCAGGTGTGCTCAGTCAGAACAGAGCACCATCTTTCGAGCCCAGCCAGAACCACAGGCACGACAGACTGTGACACTGTCATTGATGCATTTAATGGAAAATTCAAATTGAATTTAATACGGAAAATAAATCAGATTCACATATAATTAATAATAAAAAGATCATTCATGCTTGTACATGTACATAATGTGTTAGTTCATCTCCAAATTGGAGAAATGAAATGTGTGTGTATGTGTGCAGTTTCATGTCTCAAATTTCATCAGACAAACCGTGTCCCCAGAAAACCTCAGTCAGGTTACTTTTTACAAACCAACAGTAGAAAGAAAGAAAGAAAAAATAATCCACCTGTGCTGAGACATCTGTAAGTAATAACATATCAAACAGAAGTCAAAAATTATATTCCTCAATATCATTGTTACTTACAATAATGTTAGAATTTGTTAAAATATGACAAATACAGTTTATTACTGTATATTCAGTGGGATTCAATATTTCACAGAGTCTTGTTAAAAGCTTCTATTTAAAGCTGGAAACAGCAACAAAGAAACAAACACAAAGTAAACAACAGGTCAAGTGAAAGAGAATCTATAAGATCTGCAGGATGAATAAAGCCTTTATTCAAATATAAGCACATCTGTGATGTTGGTCATATTTACATTTGTACAGAAAGGACAGATATTAGATTTAAATTAGATTTAAGAGCACGATTAGGTGATTCTCAGGTGGATTTGAAAGATTTGGAATCAATAACTGAATTACTTGCTGTCATTAAATCAAAATGGGGATAAAACTAATATGAGAAATTCTCAAATATCTCAAATCTCCTTTTCACTCAAGCTGCCCTGATAACAGTGTAGTCAGCCGACTGCATTAAAATAGGAAAGAGAGATAAAATGTTTTCAGTGATGACATCACACTGTTGCTCCTTACCTCAATATTATTGCCAGTTTAATTTTCTAGCTTTTTTTTATAATCACAATGATGATGTTTCTAACCTCAGAGCAGAGTAGAGAGAGGTGCAGGACACTGGAAATAAGGTCAAAGAGTGTGAGCTGTTATATAATCAGAAGAGTGTGGTTACCAGAACATCAAACAAACATGTTTTCACAAATAATCCCCAAATTTAAAGTTTTCTGACCATTTGTTTCTGGACAGGCTTTAATAAGTGTATGTAACTATGTAGACATTTTAATAGACAGGTTTACTTAAATATATTTTGTGGTTGTTTGTTGTTTTCTATAAACATCACTTACAGTGTGTCCACAATTACAAGTGATGGTGCCATAAATGTCTTCAGGTTCTTAGTCCAGTAGGGGGCGCTCGTCACTGAAAAAATTAAAAGGTCTAGATGTCATTCAGTCAGTCATTTTCTGGGCCGCTTGTCCTAATTAGGGTCGCCGGGGGGTGCTGGAGTCCATCCCAGCTCACACAGGGCGAAGAACGGGGACACACCCTGTACAGGTCGCCAGCCTAAAAAGGTCTAGACTTTTTATGCAAATTTCATATTAAGCCCCTACATAAGCAGCAAAACAGAAACAGTGAGTTTAAGAAGTCAGAACACAGTAAGACCATGTTGTTCACATCTTTAGTTCTTCTGCTGACGGCAGCGTGTAAGTGTTTTAGCATTTTTAATAAAGACTAAAATAAAAACATTATTAAAATAAATAATTGACTCTGCCTGTCTGGTTGGTCTCTCTGTGTTTAGGTGTTCACTCTCAGGTTGTTCTCACTCAGTCTGAGGGGTCAGTAACAGTGACTCCAGGTGGATCATACAAGCTGACCTGTGCCTGCAGTGGATTCAGTCTGAGCGGCACCAGCATGCACTGGATCCGTCAGGCTCCTGGGAAAGGACTGGAGTGGATCATTTATTATTATACTGAGAGCAGCAAAAGCTCAGCCCAGGCAGTGCAGGGCAGATTTACAGCTTCCAAGGACAGCTCGAACCTCTACCTTCACATGAGTCAGCTGAAGGCTGAAGACTCTGCAGTGTATTACTGTGCTCGAGACTCACTGTGGTGGGACTGATACAGACAGCTGTACAGAAACCCTGCAGGTGAAAGAGTAGAGCAGGGGGAAAGACATGAACACATTTGAGAGAGGATTACTTGCATTGTTCATTATTAATTTACAAAAATTCCCATTCTAACATAAGAAGATGAGTGTTCTGTAAAATATTGCCTTCAAAACAATTAGGATCTGTTAGAGCTCATAGTTTTGTTAACCCTGAGCATGAATGTGATAAACTCACTGAGAAACAGTAAGATATTTACAGGCATTCACAGCACTCCAATTTTTCACTTTTGGCTGTTACAGCCTTATTCTAAACTATATTACATTCATTTTTTACACACAATACCCCATAATGACAAAGTGAAAAAACATTTGCTTGAAATGTTTGTCATTTATTAAAAATAAAAAATTAAAAAGTTAACATTAGTATTCACAGCCTTTATGACACTCAAAAATGAGCTCAGAACTTGACTCGTTCATCTGTGGTGAATTCAGTTGATGTCAGAACACAAACCAAGCCAGGAAGTACAAGGGTTTGTCTATAGAGCTCAGAGACAAGATCATACGGGGGCACAGACAGATCTGGAATAAATGTGGAGAAAGTGGGGTGCTGTGAATGATTTGTGGGTGCGCTGTACATTACTTTACTGTCTGTGAGACGCATTTTGTTCAGTCAATGAAAGAGACAGAGATGAAGAGAAATACAGAGACAGCAGTCAATGTTGCCATTAAAGGACATTTTCTCTTTTTTCTGTTTCCTCCTGCAGTCTAAAGACAAACAGCTCAGGTAGATTGGAGATGTTAAATTTACCCATAATCCTGTGTGTCTGGATGTGTTTGTGTCTGTCCTGAAATGGACTGTTGATCTGTCAGCAGTGTTTCTCTGCTCTTTGCTCTGTGAGCAGTAGATCTGCTCCATCCTGGTGAGGACGAGTGGCTCAGATGAGATATGAGTGGATTATTTTTAGTTTTCCATTTGATGGAACGGAAACATTTCAGAGCCCACCAGCTGCACAAGGTTTTTAATTTTGAGACTTTTTCAACAGAAGCTCATTTAACATGTTTTTTTCTTTTTCTTTTGCACTCTAAACTATATGTAGTAAAATGTGATGATTATCTGGGTGTGGTAGTTACAGAGCAGTTCCTGAGTTGCACTAACAGAGTGGAGGACAGTCTTGTCCTCCCCAGTGCCCTGCTCTGATTGTGCACACCTGGGCATTGGGTGACCAGCCACCACAAATGGACTTTGCAAGCTGAGAGCTTCGTTGGGATGCCTGCGAAGAACTGCCAGACCTTCCGGGTGCTGGAGGCTGGGACAATAGAGGTTGAGTGGCGCCTTGGGTGTTTTTGCGACGTCCGTTCCCCTCCCAGGATTGGCCGAGATTGTGCAAATTCCGGCTCCAGCAACCAGGAGGGCGAAGCTGCGAAGCCAACTCCCGCGTTAGCCCCTTGAGAATTGGGGCTGCAATGCCGGCTCACTCATAAGCACAAGGTGGGACTTCAAAGGCATCTGCCATCTTCACCAGGGGAGGCGGGGCTTAAGGTCCAAGTCCGCCAGAGGAGTTGGGGCTTGAGGGACAAGGTCCAAATCCGCCAGAGGAGGTGGAGCTTGACGGACGAGGTTCAAGTCCACCAGAGGAGGCGGGGCTTGAAGGATGAGGTCCAAGTCCGCTGGAGGAGGAGGGGTTGCAAAGGGCTGTGTCCAATCCAGACCACTGGAGAGAAAGCGAGGTTTCAGGGGCTGCAGCCGAACTCGCCAAGAAGACCACGGTGAGAGTGGAGCGTTCGTTTGGACTTTAGTTGGACTTTTTGTTGAACGCTTGTGTAATCTCTCTCCTTTCGGGGGAGCCTGCTTCGGATGAAGCAGGGTCTGGCGCCCCGGGAGTGGCGCTTTTGGGGGGAGGGTACTGTGACGGTTCTGTACCAGTAGAGGGAGCCCTGCTCTGATTGTGCACACCTGGGCATTGGGTGCCAGGTGTGCCTCATCGGGGGCTGGTGTTAAAAGCCCAAACGAATCAGAGCAGGGTGCTGGTCATTCTGTGTGCTCACCTTTGTGATTAGTTATGTTATGTTTTACACCTGTTATGTTAAATAAGTTTAGTTTATGAGTTCTGTGCACGTTATCCGTTAATAAAGTTCAGTACGAAGCTCTTGGCTCTATGTTGACGTCTAGCCCACAACACCACACTGTGACAGTCAATGATACTTTGTTGCAATAAACAGAAGAATTGTTTATAAAAATGCATTTCACTTTGTAGGAATGCATTTTAAACAATGATGATTATTCTTAATGTTAAATGCTTTCATCTGTAATAACTGTATTTTTGATCTACAGGTGTACACAGTTATGAAGTGACTCAGCCTGGTTCCATGAAGGTCTGAACATCAACTGAAAGGTTCCATATTCAGTTATGAGCTGGAGTACAGGTTGGATCAGACAGCCTGCAGGAAAAGCTCTGGAGTGGATTGATCATATCAGTAGCGATGAGAATCTATATTACAGTGAGAAACTGCAAAAATAAGTTCAGCATCTCCAGAGTCAATATTATCAATATATTTGCTCCTACAGCAAAACTGTAGAATTCTCTTTGGATCAAAATAATAAGATTTCAGTCACACAGAATGAAGAACCTGCAGTGGTTTGAAGAGCTGTATTCACCCTTTAACCAAACGAAAGTTTGTCATCGTTGCATAAACAGAGATATTTAAAATCTGAAAACACACAAAGAGATGAACAAGATGTCACCAGAATTCAGTTGTAGAGCATCTGAATGGCAAGAAATCTGACAAAACACTAAACAAAGATATTTACTAAGATATTATGCTTCAACCATGATGCAGTTTCTTAGTACACCAGGCTGAAATTGGCCTTTTTATAATTAAACATTTAAAAAATGTAATATTTTGAACTGATGAAGTTCCTGCAAATTAGCTGATGATTTGAATCAGGTGTTTTTAAAGACAGAAACTATATTTAGCTGAAATGTCTGAGAAAATCTCCCGTTTTTATTTCAAGTGTTCAAGCTGTTAAGAAACAAACTAGTACACAAACAAACAAATAAATAAATGAAACATTTTTTCTCTGGACACTAAGGGAAAGACCATTGACCACACATCACATCACATTACGTCACATCACACCCCAGAAGTGAATTATAAAGTCCATCTGAGAGTTTCATTATGGGGCCGCGGCTTGCTCAGTACTGTATTATTATACTGATGCAAACATAAAGTATATTAGATTACCCAACAACTTTTTCAGAAAAAATATTCTGTGTTTAACATTTTACGCTTTCTAGATTTATTATGTTCTGAGACTGGAGTTTCTGTGGTGAAGAAACCTGGAGAAACTGCAGAATAAGCAGGTAGAACATGACCAGCAACCACCTGGTTCTGATACAACAGAAACTTGGGAAACGGACTGGCAGACTGGATACGGGCTCTAATTCTGCAAAACCTCATCCTGTGGTTAATCTGGAAGCATATCTGAGAGCTCATCCTCAAGACAAATGAGATGCAAATTTTAAGATCAACACTCCTGCAAAGCCAGTCACTGCCGCAGTGTGTATTTAATACAGACACACACACCAACCAGACCACACACCACCCAGAAACCTTCAGAGCAGCTATGATCGGTCCTCTCCTGCTCCTGCTGGCCTCTTTATCAGGTCAGTGGACTCGTCTTCCCAGAGACATTTTTGTGCAGCGTTCAGTTTAAGATATAAAAGTGCATCTGTGTCTTCTTCTCAGATGTCCATGGAATCAGTTTGACTTCATCTCCTGCTCAGATGAAGCGTCCTGGAGAATCAGTGAGGGTGTCCTGTGAGGTTTCTGGTTATGCTCTCACTGATTATGGCACAGGCTGGATCAGACAGCCTCCAGGAAAAGCCTTGGAGTGGATAGGGATCATCTGGGGTTCTGGATCTGTAGACTCTGGAGCTTCTTTTAAGAGTCGTTTCACAATCTCCAGAGACACGAGCAGTAACGTGCTGCTCTTAGACATCAGCAGCCTGGAGACTGGAGACACGGCTGTTTATTATTGTGCAAAGACAGCCACAGATGTACAGCTCAGTGTGAGCACTGTACAAAAACACATCAGCATCAGTGTTAAATAAATGTATTAGATTAGATAAACAACCCCAGGAATATTAATCTGTAGAGCCCTGTATGTTGGTTCATGTTACAAATAACATCATAACCACAAAACCACAAATATCAGTTTAATGGGTTTTTTTTTTACCAGCTAATATAATCATAATTAATAACCAAATTAAGAGCTTTCAATTTGAAACTTAAACTATTTGAATCATATAAGATTACAATTATTTGACATCTGTGAAGCAGTGAAATTCATATTCATAAATATTTTTAGCAAACAGAACTTGACTAGAAGTTAAATTTCTGGAAATGCATATTAGTAAACTTATTAATCTTTATAAAGGTTGTCATAATAACAATAATAAAAAAAATAATGAGTATTTTTCTTCTGTTTCTTTTTCTTATTAAATAAGTGTCATTTTTTATGGCAGTTATATTGTTTAAGTTGATATAAAATTTGTAAAAATAAAATTATAGAGTCAGATCACATTCTCACAAAGCACAATGAAATTAAGCCACTGTATATATATGCATAAAAATGTTTTATGATTAACATGACAATTGCATTTCTAATCAAATTTGTGAAACATTACCATGAGTAATGATTTAATTATTAATTATTACTGTTTAAATTATATATGTAATCTTTAATTATTAGTTGACCTTTAACTATTTTTTAAAGAATTTTCTCTTTCTATGTTTAAAGGACGGTCCTTAATCATGTGAGGAGGATGAACATTACAAGACCGGTGCCTCCACACCCGTCACAGCCACAGAATGTGTTTAAAACAGAAACAGTCTTTAAACTAACATGTGCTTCATTAGTGTAATGATGAGCTGGACTTTTCTGCTGCTTCCTGCCTCCTCACCTCTCCTTAGACTTTATTTAATATGTTTTAGGCTCAATTACAGTAATGTTTTAGTAATGTTACCTAATTCTGACATGCTTCATGGTTCCATTATAATATTAAATATTAGCACTCTGGGCTGAATCCAGTGATCGGGGTATAAAAACTTCACCCTCTTTCTTGGGGTAGCAGTGGCTCAGTGGTTGGGGACTAGGCCCCAGGACTGAAAGGTCGACAACAACAGTACACCTGGCCTTACTACCCTTCCATCTAGTCTCTTGCACACACAAAATATCAACCTTCCTTCTATCATCACATCAGCTAGCGTTTGTTGTGGTTGGTTGTGAAGAGTTCCTGGGTCAGAAATCCAGGGAACGGGACTGGGACCATGCTGCGCGAGTCGTGACACAGTCATTTACACACTCAACAATTTTGATGTATAAATACAAGCATAAAGCAGAGCTAAATAACTAAAGAAAAGCACAGTTCCTCCCTGGAGTAAAATATTAAATAACATGCAGTATGTGGTCATCATGACAGCAGGGCATGTGTCAGTAGTTCAGTAGAAGTTCGTGTGATCTTCAGCACAAAGGAAGAGTTTGCTGTTGGATTTGGAGGAATTAATACGAGATGGTAATGTAAGCAGATGCTGCACTTTTGATATGAAATGAAAAATTAACTGTTTATATTTGCTGAGAGTAAATGAAGCAGGGGTTCTTTATTTGGATTGTGTTAAAGTAGTGCCCTGAGCTTTAGGTCTAATCAAGCTTCCCTTCCTGGATCTCTCTGTTTATGAGGAGGTGGATCTTCTGCTGGTTGCTGCATCTTGTGAGTTAGTCATGAAATTTTCACTTCTTAGATTTGTAAATTTAATTTAAGCTTTAATATTTTCATCCAAACATATTTATTTATGACCTACAGATGTTCTGTGATGGCAGAGGGCGTTCTGCTCTGATTGGCCACATCTGGGCTCACTTGAGTGACAGGTGTGCTTGTTAGGTTTGGATTATAAACCCTGATGACTCAGAGTAGAGCGTCGGTCACTGTGTCTGTACGTCTAGTTGTGTTTGTGTTTCTGTGCAGTTGTGTCACTAAAGCTTTAAGTTAAGTACGAAGCTCTACAGATCAAGTCTTGTCCAGACCAACACTTTCCACGTTACATTTTCACTGCTACTTTTTATTTTTGTGAGCAAATATCAGTTACAGTCATGAATAACAGTAAATAAAAGATGCACAATCGTTTCATTTATATTGCAGGAGGTGCACCTGCTGTCTGATTTGTTGTGATTTCTCCATCATTGAGTTCTCCTCTCTTCTCTTGATCATGAACACAGAATTGATCAGTTATTTCAGTGCAGACCTACATGCATGATGAACATTTAAAAAATCTACTGTTAGGTGATTGGTTCCTCATATCACACTGACATTTAAAATTATATCATAATTCCAGACGATCACGGATATTTCTTTTTTTTCAAATTTTTATTATTAAAATTAGTGGCGTCTCTCTCTACCCTCTGAGAACATCGTCTCTCCTAACACCTCCAAAAACCACTTACCTCACCATTCACCACACCATCACCATCCACTGTTTAACTTCTCCTACTCAACCTGTTACTGCACTCTTTGCACACTTTAGTGTTTTAACGATTCATTATATTTTATTACTTCACTTTAGGTGGAATTTAATATTTATATAAAACTCTAATTGCACTCTAGCATCTGCAAAATGAATACATTTAAATATCATTGTTTTGAGAGAGAGAGCGAGAGAGAGAGAGAGAGAGAGAGAGAGAGAGACAGAGAGAAAGAGAAGGAGCACAATGAACAACTTGTAGACTTGTAGATAAATTGCTTCATACACCTGTTTCAGTACAAACTATTATTATACACTGAGAAGAGCATAAAATTACCTCTGATTTGTTGAACACCTTCATATTTTTTGTTTTTTATCACATTTTGATCTAATTTAATCATCCACCTTGACCACCAAGAGGCCTGTGACTTTGAGCTGACTGTGTTTCTCTCTTCCTCCCTGCGATGGGCTGGAGACCTGTCCAGGGTGCGTCCCCCGTCCTTCACTCTGTGTGCGCTGGGTTGGACTCCAGCACTCCCCCGCGACCCCGTTTGGGACGAGTGGCAGAACATGGATGGATGGATGGATGGTGTTTCTCTTTGTGAGGGGAAACTGTGTCTCAGTGTTTTTAACATATTTGGAAAACACCAACATCCCTTCACATTGTGTGGAGCAATAAAAACAGTTCTAAATGATTTGGAATGAAATCTTTCCACACCAGCATAAATTAAATGCTGAGAACATTTCATCTTCTTCTGTAAAGTTGCTGCCTTGTAGACATGACAGGTTTTTTCAGACAGATCAAATGACAGTGAAGAGCATTTCGTTACAGGAGATGACATCAAACCTTTTTTTCCTTTCAATAATAATAAAAAAAAAAAACTTCTCTTAAATATACTTAAATTGTTTGCAGTTGTTTGCTGTCAGTATGTTCTTCCTTTCTTCTGAGCCCAACAGCAGGTGATGCTCATGTGCTTTCTCTCAGTAGTTTTGTCTCTGAACACTAGGCTGTGATCTCCGGCTTTACTGATGCAAAACACCACACTGGGTGGTGATTATTAAACTAAATCTATTGGCTCATGAGTGTTTATGTAAATGTATATCTTTATTCAAGACTGCATTTTAAACGAGCTCAATAAACGCTCAGGTGATTCACTAAACAGCAGAAAGCTGCTACATTCACAGCTTTCACCAGTTTAATTATGGCTCCACGGATTGTTCAGTATTGCTTTGTTATACTGATGCTAATGCAAGGTAAACTAATCTAAACACCTTCATGAAAGAACATGTTTCACTACTTTTAGTTGATGATGTCACTTGTTTGATTTGATAGATGCGAGTGCTGAGATCCGACTTGACCAGTCTTCTGCTGTGGTGAAGAAACCAGGAGAAACCGTGAAGATCTCCTGTAAAATAAGCGGCTTTACAATGACAGACTACTACCTGCACTGGATACAACAGAAACCTGGAAAAGCTCTGGAATGGATAGGAAGGATGGATACTGGTAAAAATTCCAAGAAAGACCGCTTTAAAATGACGGAGGACGTTTCCACGAGTACACAGTTCTTAGAGGTGGAGAGTCTGAGAGCCGATGTAACGGTGGCGGGGTACCCGAAGGACGCCAGAGTGGAGCCAGGAGTTCAGAGCACTTGTTTTATTGTAAACAGGTTACAAAGCACAACACAAGGGCTGCAGTTCAAAGCAGAACCTGAGCACAGGAGAACTGCAGCCTAAACCAAGTCAAACAAAACCCAAAAACCTAAACCTGAATCGGAACCACCCTTTGCGTGTAGGCCTAGCCTAACAAATGAGCCACGCTCTGCTCTGACTCATCGGGGCTTAAATCGGCAGCCCCAATGATGCACACCTGTGCTTGCTTAGGCTCCAGCATGCTCAGTCAGAGCAGAGCGCCCTCTAGTGTGCCCCAAAAACACCCCACACGTGACAGCCGAGGACACTGCAGTTTATTACTGTGCTCGAAGAACCACAGTGACTGGAGCTGATGGAGCAGCTCTACTAAAACCACACACACACACACACACACACACACACACACACATACACACATAATCACACAACACACACACACAGGTTTCAAAAACCCATTTTTTTTTTTTGTGATGGTAATATTGTAGAGATCAAATCTGCGATAGTGATGGAGACAAGATATTGTGCAGTGTAAAACACACACAAACACACACACACACACACACACACACATTGCTACTATGTCTGTGACTATTGTGATGACGATTAAAGGAAAAATAATATATTAGATATTCCCCCATGATCCTTTATATAAATATAAACTACAAGGAGGACCCGTATTATAAGCAGAGATTATAAAATGAACAGTGAGTGTGATTTGATGGAAGAGTATCTTCTTTCTTCTTCTTTGGGAATGACAGATGCGTTTAAAGTAGAGGTTGGATTACATCAAGGATCACCACTGAGCCCATTCTTGTTTGCAATGGTAATGGACAGGTTGACGAGGTTAACCTTGAGATGAGGTTAGACAGGAGTCTCCGTGGACGATGATTTTTGCTGAAGATATCAGCCTGCAGTGAGAGTAGGCAGCAGCTTGAGGAGAACCTGGAGAGATGGAGATATGCTCTAGAGAGGAGAGGAATGAAAGTGAGTAGGTCAAAGACAGAATATATGAGGTGTGAATGAAAGGGAGGAAAGTGGAGTGGTTAGGATGGAGGGAGTGGAGATGACAAAGGTGGAGGAGTTTAAACTTGGGATCAACAGTTCAGAGTAACGGCGAGTGTGGAAGAGAGGTGAAGAAGAGAGTGCAGACAGGTTGGAATGAGTGGAGAAGAGTGGCTGGAGTGATTTATGACAGACGGGTACCAGCTAGAGAAAAAGGGAAGGTTTACAGCTCAGTAGTGAGACCAGCTATGTTGTATGGGTTGCACTGACGAAAAGCCAGGAGGCAGAGCTGGAGGTGTCAGAGTTAAAGAATCTAAGATTTTGTTGGAGTTAAAGAATCTAGGATTTTGTTGGGTGTGACGAGGATGGACAGGTTGAGAAATGAGTATATTAGAGGAACAGCTCAGGTTTTGGAGGTTTTGGAGACAAAGTTAGAGAAGGAAGGTTGTGCTGGTTTGGACATGTCCAGAGGAGAGACGAGGACTTTATTGGAAAGAGAATGTTGAGGATGGAGCTGCCAGGAAAGAGGAGAAGAGGAAGACCAAAGAGGAGGTTTATGGACCTGGTGAGAGAGGACATGCAGGTGGTTGGCTTGAAGCAGGAAGATGCAAATGACCGGAAGAAATGGAGATGGTTGATCCGCTGTGGCGACCCCTAACTGGGAGCAGCCGAAAGAAAAAGAAGACTGCTTTAACTCAGACCCTTTCTTAACCCAGCTCTTGGCAGCCCTGCACTGGGCATGGCTTCACGTATTCTTATTTCAACACACTTTTATCCAGCTCACAGTAAACTGCGCTGTAGGTTGTCAAGAACATACTCTGAGTTTTTCTGAGTGACTGTTTTGGAGACTTGAGACAGCAGCTCAGCCTCTCAGAGTTTAGCTCCCACACACACCATGTTCTCCACACTGACACGTCTACTGCTGCTGCTAACAGCTGTGTCCTGTAAGTGGATCTAATTCATGTTTGCACAACGGTTGTTGCAAGTTTCTTGTAATTTGTTAAAAGTTTTAATTTTCATTTTGATTTAATAATGAAGAATTCCTTGAACATTGTCCTCAGGTGTATTTTTTAATATCAGAAAGATTTCTATAAAAGAAGAAAAAACTGAGGCACTCCAACAGTAAGAAGATGAGGAGATACTTTAAGGTTTCTGTAATAATCACTGATACTTATTTTTCAAACAAGGACTCCGGCCTGTTTTGTATAATTATTTGTATTAGTTGTAGCACCATATATGACAAAACATCATTCTACACATAAACATCACTCTCAAAGGACCACAAAAGCACAGAAATAAAAATGGTAAAATCTGGTCAAATTTCGTTCTTTATGCAAATCTCTTGTGCATAAATGAGACTACAGCTCCCACAACTTCCACAGCAGTGCGTTAACTGAAGCACAGAGCAGAGGACATCTCTCCTGATCAGTCATGTTCCCTGTGTTACTAATCCTGCTGCTGATCAGCATCTCCAGTGAGTCAGTCTCCCTTCATTCTGTATTTTCTTCACTCTGTTTTTATCAGTGCTTGTTAAGCTTTAGTTTACATCATATTGTTAATCGTGATGTCTTTGCACTTCACAGGTGTTCAGTCTGAAGATCTGACTCAGCCTAGCGCTCTGAACATTCATCCTGGCCAAACACTGAGCATCAACTGTAAAGTGTCGTACTCCCTGAGCAGCTACGGAACAGGCTGGATCCGGCAGCCTGCAGGAAAGGCTCTGGAGTGGGTTGCCTATGTGAGCACTGGTGGAAGCTCATCCTATAAAGATTCACTGAAAAGCAAATTTACTGCTTCCAGAGACACTTCCAGTAAAACAGTGACATTAAGAGGACGGAATCTTCAGACTGAAGACACGGCTGTGTATTACTGTGCTCGACGACCACAGCTGCTCATGCTAACCGAGAGAGTGTACAAAACCCCTCGAGTCAAGGAAGCTTAGTGAAAAGTGACATCCCTTGTCATTGCGAGGTCACAGCACAGCACAAAGGGAACCACAACGAATTGCTATTGAAAGTGCCCGGGGAGCAGTGACGTGGACGGTACCTTGCTCAAGGGTACCTGAGGGCAACCTACTGGTGAGGGAATTGAACCCACAATCTTCCGATGCGGGGGAACTCCCTAACAGCTGGGCCACCTCTGCCCCTTAAGTACAACAAATGGAGCAACACACGACACCTATATGAAGTGTGTGAAAAATAATTGCACCTTCAGTGCGCACATACTGACCACAATCTATCAAATCATCCTGTTTAATTATTCTACAGACACAGATACTATATTCATATTGTTTGGCAGTTCTATATTCACAGACTTGTGACTCTTGTAGGCATAAAACTTCATTAAAGAAAAGTAGTTCTAAAATTCTTGCTGTTTTTTTATTACAAATATGAATTTATAAATTTAAAAAAATTACACACTATAAAAAAGATTAGACACATTTTCTCAGAAAACATTAGGTCACTGCAGTGAACACCATTTTCTTATTTTTCTAACATTGTGTTGTATTAACTAGGCGACAATAGTTTAACTAGGCATTTTATGATTGATTGTATGATGCATATAAAAGACACCCAGTGTAATTGTGGGATTGTATATTATGCAGTGAATTAATCTTTTTAATTTTCTGTTTATTGTAGATAATATACAACAATGTCTAATAAAATTATAAAAAACATTTAATTTAATAAAATCCTGTATGAATATATGTTCAGACTAAATATACAAAACAGATATTTCTGAATGAAAATTCGATTAAAATAAATAAATAAATAAATAAAAGCCTAAAGATTTGGATTCTGTTAGGACGGGGAAATCTCTCATCTTATTCACCTTTGGAATGGAAATCTTTCTAATCATAAACACTAGCAGTTTACGCTGTGAAATTGTCAGTGGTGTAGGTCAGTCCTGGGACCATGAGGGTGGTAATGTCTGGGATCCGGTTGGGCCAGGACAGAAATGATCTCAGTCCATTAATAAACAGTTTGACTTGGTTTAAGCACTATTTCATAATTTACTGAAATCACGTGCGTTACATTTAATTATTCATGTTTTAATCTGCAGGATTTAGTCTTTGTCATAATGGTGGGTTTGTATAAAGAGGTTGGTGGTGCAAGTGCACGGCAAAACCACAGGGTTCTGGTTTTATTAACATCAGAGACCAACATACCAGAGACCAACCGTCTAAACCAAACTAAAAACGGAGTCTGGGTCGGCTCAGCAACTCTTACATAGACAGTCGGGCAGTGTGGGGAATCAGGTGAGACAGGTGAGTTGAGTGACGGGATTACTGGTCAGTAATCCGGGGACTCGGATCATAGCCATGTCTGCAAACATTCAATTTGATTTAAAGGAAGGGATTAATTGTGGATTTGCTTTACATTGTACTGTTTTTGGTAAATGACATTCGTTCATCAGTCACTCTTATCACAGAATTTATTGTTTACATTTATGCATTACATATTTTTTCACAGGTGTTCTGGCAGAGCATTTATTTACTAAAATTGTAGTAAAAAGTAGATTCCCAAATTCTAACTGTACTAGATCTGGATTCACATTCAGTCAGACTCCTGGGACTGAACTGGATTAGACTGTTGTCTCTTTTTTTGCCATTTAATACCAGTTTTATTGCTCCTTTTTTGTGATGTGAATAAATGTGAGTCAAGTTGTGAGTCAATCTTGTAACCAAACTACCATTAATGTAACAACAGGTGGAGCTAAAGAACATCAATAAAAACATTCTCACAGCATACCAGTCAGAGTAAACTGCAATACTATGCTTGATGCACACAGACATTCACCGGAAAAAATCCTGAGCAGAATAAAGAAATGTATTTAAATCTGGAGCCTGAATCCAGAGGGGTGCAGTAAATCACTGTGTTAAGACACTGATCAGTGAAGATAATCATAGTTTTTATCATATGTTGATGTACACATTGACATTGTTCAACAAAAGGAAAATACATTTACATTTAAATGATGTTTAATTCACCATTTCTGAAAATTATACTCTTCAGTACACATCCTGACACATGCAGTGGTTTAAACACAAATGTAAGCTTCATTTTACAAAAGCAGATGTTTTCTGACCTAATCAACTTAGACCGCAGACAGACAAATTTAAGGCACAATCAATTCGTTTGATCAAGAGTTTGCGGAGACTTCTCTAAAAAGTGATTAAATGTGATACAATTTTGTGATAAAAAAAACAGTTACTGGTTGTGATAACAGCTGTGTTTAGTAAGTCTCTCAGTTTAGGAATAAAAAAAAAAGATTTTTAAATTTTGATTACTTTTCTTTTAAAGAAATGGCTTGGAGTGGCTTGGATATCTGTGTGATGGTGGAGGCACTGAAATCAAATCACAGTGAAGAACGAGATCAGTTTCAGTCGGGACACGTCCAGCAGCAGTTTTTTTTCGAGGCCAAAATTTTCAGCCTGAGGACACGACTGAGGAAACCCATGCAGACACGGGGAGAACATGCTCACAGAAAGGTCCCGGACCGTCCTGCCTGGGGAACTGAACCCACTGCACCACCACACCGCCCAGAAGATCACTCACAGCACTGAAATACAGAAGAAGGGCTTTACAAAAACAAAACAAAAACAAAAAACCCAATAAAACATGGAATATTGTTTACATTTTATAATTGAAAATACTTATTACGATGTTCATGAAACTTTAAAAAATACTAATCATTTTATAAAACTGGATCAACAATAGTATCTGAAATACAGAACAGAGCCTGATGTTCTTTTCAACAGAGACTCAAATACTCATGTCCCCTGAATGAATGCAAATAGCTAAATAATGCAGAAAAATACAGAGCTGTTTACGAAAAAAATTAAATGAAAACACTGACTATATGAAATTAGGTTCCCCAAATTCAGTAAAATATTGATTCATTTATTTGACTAATTCTATGAAAAAAGTATGTTTCAAATGTATTTCTTTTGAGGTTTATGATTGATTGTACTGTTTTGGAAATATTTGAAGCCATGTTCATACCGACTGCATGCAAATCACTCTAATCTCTCTCAGATATAAACAGCTTGTCCAGGCTAAGCCTGCTGTGTTTCTGGTGAAGGGCAGATAGTTCAATAAGCAATGAACTATCTACTAATGAACTCTACTCGCAGCTGTTGGATCATGTAAGTTTCCTTTCTATTCTTAAGTAAATGTTTGTGTGTCCTAAATCTAAAAGAATGTAAACCTTAAGTTCATTTTCAGGTGTGTACTGCAGCACTGACCATAATCAGCCCAGCTCACTGACTGTCACGCCTGGGGAGTCTTTGACCATTCCCTGTAAGATCTCAGGTTATTCCCTCAATGATGGCAGCAAGGCACCTTCATGGATTCGACAAGCTGAAGGAAACGCCCTTGAGTTTATTGGCATGATCCATGCCAGTGGGAGCACAGACTATAAAGATTCATTAAAGAACAAGTTCAGCATCTCCAAAGACACTTCCAGCAGCACTGTGTTTCTAAAAGCACAGAACCTGGAGGTTCAGGACACAGCTGTGTATTACTGTGTGCGTTACACTGGCAGCACAGTGGCAGACATTACTTGAATGTCAGCACAAAAGTCTTTGAGTGATTTATCTATACATTTTCATTTCACTTGACTAGGGCTCTGCAGGGCCTCATGAAACGAAATGAAATGTAAAGTCTTAAAATTCTAGTCATATTATGTTATGCTTTGGCTTATTTTTGCAGTAACGACATTAGCAACAATGCACACAAATTAGTTTTAAATGTAAGAGAATAGACTGGCATAGACTGGCAACCTGTCCAAGGTCTCCTGTCTTTTGCCCTGTGAGAGCTGGGATTGGCTCCAGCACGCCTTGTGACCCTAACTAGGCCAAGAAAATTTAAATGACTGAGTGAAAGAGAATGAAATTTGTACGTTTTCTGCATTGAGCAATTAAATTAAAGCTCACAACCATTTTAGAGCTTCTTTAAGGAAAACCATGACCTGACACTGTGTACTCAAAATCCTTTACTGAGTACTACCAGTAGTAAGAGGGAGTTGGCTACAGGCTTGGAAGATTGTGGGTTCAAACCCTTTACTAGTAGGTTGCCCTGAGGTACCCTTGAGCAAGGTACCGTCCTTGTCACTGCTCCCCAGGTGCTTTTAGGTGGGGCTGCAAAGCCGGCTCTTGAGTTTGCTCCAAGAGGCGGGGCTGTGATGGAAAACAGCCAGTATGAGGTATTTTCCCTTCAATAGGAATGAACTAAACTTGGTCGGGAACTAGTGAAACTGATGGTTGAGTCAGAAAACCTCAAACAGGCCAATGTGAAGCGCATTATGAGAGAATGCAAATGGAGTGGATGGAGGAGAGAGAAGGAATGCAGCAGCTTGCTGAGGTGGGCTATGTGTCTGAGCCCATCTGAGAGGGCGGGGCTACTGGAGTTACATCTATGCCCCCTATAGAGAGCAGGTCTTCTGTATTTGAGATCGTGACTGCTGCACCTGCCACCAAGGGCAGAACGTCATGGACCATAAAGTAAAGTAAAGTATGTTGGTTGTTCTAAACCAAATAAAGTTGCTTTTTCCTTTTGTATAAACGAACTCAAGACAAAACATCCTGTTTGAATTCATGTCTGCAGCTGTGAGACCTGAAGGCCTGGTGATGCTGCAGTGTATCATTGTGCTAAATGCTCACTGTGGGAGTAATCATCTAACGCTGGCTATTAATTATTATTAAAACAGCTAATACTGAGAATTGTTATATATGCATATTTTTCATAATCAAAAATACAAACCTGTTTAGGAAAAAAGGTAAATGAAAACATTGAATATATGAAATAAAGTCTACAGTGGTTTCGGAAAATATCCAGACCTTCCAGCAGCCTGATGCTACAGGCATTTAAAGTAAATTTTTTCATTAACCTACACTTGGCATGGTGGTGCATGTTGGTGCTGTCAACTCACAGCAAGAAGGTCCTGGGTTTGATTCCCAGGTGTGTATATATATATATATATATATATATATATATATGATATGGAAAATACTTTAAGTTTTGGGTAAATGATCAGCAGCAAGTCCACACTCAGTATGTTTCTCACATCTATTCTGCAGTTTAACAAGATGTTGTAAATAGAATCACTCCTCTCATTAAGTGTCCACTCCAAGTACCTGCACAGTCAGAGGGGTCAGTAAAAGTGACTCCAAGTGAATCCAATATTCTGACCTCTGCCTGCAGTGGACTCAGTGTCGGTACTTATAATGTACTGGATCCGTCAGGCTCCTGGGAAAGCACTGGATCTTTTATTATTATTCTGATTCTGACAAAAGCACAGCCCTGCAGAGCAGGTTCACTGCATCCAAGAACCGCTCAAATTTCTATCCTCGCCTGAGTCAACTGAGGCCTGAAGACACTGCAGTGTATTACTGTGCTAGAAGCTCACCGTGGTGGGACTCATACAGGCAGCTCTAAAAAACCATCCATCCGCTTGTCCCAAACGGGGTCGCGGGGGAGTGCTGGAGTCCAACCCAGCGCACACAGGGCGAGGACGGGGGACGCACCCTGGACAGGTCGCCAGCCCATCGCAGGGAGGAGCAGGACGGGGGCGGCACCTTGCTCAGGGGTACCTCAGGGCAACCTATTGGGAAGGGGTTCGAACCCCCGAGCTATACAAAACCCTCCAATTTAATGAATGTTTACTTTAGATGGGAAATTGGGATTTTTTTTTTTCTTATCACAGATTTATTTTATCACATGTTTTAAACAGAATCTCTTTATAAAGTATAAAGACTGAAGTGTATGTTTGGTAAAATGTACATTGTATTCTCAAATGTCCCAAGATCCAGTAGATCACATGTCAAAATATTTATTCAATTAGAAATTGGTTAACCTAATCACCCGTCTACTTCTCTTAAGTGGGGTAAAATTTGTCATTAGTTTCCACTTTCATCACTTTCCTTTGCTCAGGAAATATTTCTGCCTTTTTAAAATGGTTTTAGAAATATACGGATAGGGTGGTTTTGTGGTAGAGTGCTTGCCTATGTACCTATGGCTCAAAAAATTCCCCGGTTCAAATCCCACCTCCAGCACTACCACCACTGGGTCCCTGAGCAAGACCCTTAACCCTGAGTGTCTCCAGGGGGACAGTCCCTGTAATTAGGACATGGAAGTCAATCTGGATAAGAGCGTCTGATAAATGCCGTAAATGTTTTTAAAAAGCTTTCTTCTTAAAAAAATGGGAAGACAATATCCCCAATTTTTATCAATCGCATTAGACAATCTCTTGAGAAATACAGTAACCCAAAAATATTAATTGTAATAGTTAAAAACTAATTATGCTTCAATACAAAGACATTTTCACTACTGTTCACTCCTCTGATATTTAAAAACAGCCTTCTAATGCTTTTAACTCTCATGAGTGACTAAATAAGCAAATTCAAGCTCCTCCCACTCTGGATCTCTCTATTTAGGAGAGGAGACACAGTTTATGGGGCTCTGGATTAGAAATAAGATCAACTTCAACACAAGCCATGTTCTCTACAGTTCTACTGGTGTTGGTGTCCGTGGCATCCTGTGAGTTACTCTTAACTGATTTGACTGAGATTACAAACAAACTGTATTATTTTATTACAACTAATTATTATATTACATTACAGATGTGTGCTGTTATGAACTGACTCAGCCTGGTTCCATGATGGTCCAGCCGGGCCAGAGACTGGACATCAACTGCAAGGTTTCATATTCAGTTATGAGTGAGCACACAGGCTGGATAAGACAACCTGCTGGAAAAGCTCTGGAGTGGATTGGAAACATTTATAGCAGTGGGAGCCCAGACTACAGTGATAAACTGAAAAACAAGTTCAGCATCTCCAGAGACACTGGAACCAACACAATAACATTACAAGGACAGAATCTGCAGACTGAAGACACAGCTGTGTATTACTGTGCAGGAGACTCATAGTGAGACTAACCAGTGCAAACACCTTACAAAAACCCAGCGGCTGCTATGAAGCTGATACATGAGCACAATCAGGCTGTTTTTATTTGAATACATAAGTAGCTCATTGTTGTTCTTTTGGAACGTTGCATTTAATGGAAAATTCAAATTGAATTTAAAAAGAGAAATTCAGGTTCACATCTAATTAATAATAATAAAAATACATTTCATGCTTGTACATGTCTCAGTTTTCATCAAACTGTGTCCTCAGAAAACTTCAGTTTTTTTCCTTACTTCAGCAAGGTACCGTCCCCGTCACACTCCTTCCTGCGATGGGCTGGCGACCTGTCCAGGGTGTGTCCCCCGTCCTTCACCCTGTGTGAGCTGGGATGGACTCCAGCACTCCCCCGCAACCCCGCTTGGGACAAGCGGCAGAAAATGAATGAATGAAAGATCTGCAGGATGAATAAAGCCTTTAAATATAAGCACGTCAATGACGTTGGTCATATTTCCATTTGTACAGAAAGGACAGATATTGGATTTAAATTAGATTTAAGAGCATGTTTAGGTGATTCTCAGGTGGATTTGAAAGATTTGGAATCAATAATTAAATTACTTGCTGTCATTGAATCAAAATGGGGATAAAACAAATGTGAGAAATTCTCAAATATCTCAAATCTCCTTTTCACTCAAACTGCCCTGATAACAGTGTAGTCCGCCGACTGCATTAAAATAGAAAAGAAAGATAAAAATGTTTCCACTGATGATATCACACTGTTGCTCCTTGTTGTTTATTATTTTATTTATTGCCTCAAAATTATTCTATTTTTCTATAATTATTCTATAAATTATTTCTAGCTGTTCTTCTAATCACAATGATGATGTTTCTAACCTCAGAGCAGAGTAGAGAGAGGTGCAGGACACTGGAAATCAGGTCAAAGAGTTTGAGTTGTTATATAATCAGAAGATTGTGGTTACCAGAACATCGGCTAAAAACATGTGTTCACAAATAATCCCCCAGTTTAAAGGAGTTTTCTGGCCTTTCGTTTCTGGACAGGCTTTAATAAGTGTATGCAGGAATAGTTATGTGTTTTCTTTTATGAATATAAAAATAGTGTTAGCATTGTAAATCAGACTGTTATTTCCAGGTAACTGTAACTTAAACTGTATGTTTAAGATAATGAGATATTTTTAAATGCACATGAATACATCTAAATCAATTAAAACATAAAAAAGATCAAAATAATTCTGAAAAAAAATACATTTCAGGAAATGTCTTAAAATCTCAGACAAATACAATTAACAGATCAATGTTTCTAATATACAGACATTTTAATAGACCGGTTAACTTAAATATATTGTGTGATTGTTTGTTGTTTTCTATAAACATCACTTACAGTGTGTCCACAATTACAGGTGATGGTGCCGTAAATGTCTTCAGGTTCTTAGTCCAGCAGGACGCGCTCTTCATTGAAAAAGTTAAAAGTCTTGATGTTTTAAGCAAATTTCATATTAAGCCCCTACATAAGCAGCAAAGCAGAACCAGTTAGTTTAAGAAGTCAGAACAGTAAGACCATGTTGTTCACATCTTTAGTTCTTCTGCTGACGGCAGCGTGTAAGTGTTTTAGCATTTTTAATAAAGACTAAAATAAAAACATTATTTAAAATAAATAATTGACTCTGCCTGTCTGGTTGGTCTCTCTGTGTTTAGGTGTTCACTCTCAGGTTGTTCTCACTCAGTCTGAGGGGTCAGTAACAGTGACTCCAGGTGGATCATACAAGCTGACCTGTGTCTGCAGTGGATTCAGTCTGAGCGGCACCAGCATGCACTGGATCCGTCAGGCTCCTGGGAAAGGACTGGAGTGGATCATTTATTATTATTCTGAGAGCAGCAAAAGCTCAGCCCAGGCAGTGCAGGGCAGATTTACAGCTTCCAAGGGCAGCTCAAACCTCTACCTTCACATGAGTCAGCTGAAGGCTGAAGACTCTGCAGTGTATTACTGTGCTCGAGACTCACTGTGGTGGGACTGATACAGACAGCTGTACAGAAACCCTGCATGTACATAAGACATGAAAAAACTAAAGGTAAACCAGCAACCAGTGACCAGTTTAAAATAATCAATGACCACGACTTGCTACAAATTACAGTTTGCTGTAATGAGAGTTCATACTCAATCAGCAACTGTAACTCTATAAATTTGGTGCTTTAAATAATTTTTATTGTAACCTGGCCCACAGGAGCCATCTCTGCTCTTCAGGACTGCTTCGAACGCACCGACTGGGACATGTTTAGGGAGGCTGCAACCTACGGTGACTCCATCAACCTGGAGGAGTACACAGCTTCAGTGACTGGCTACATCAGCAAGTGCATTGAGGATGTTACTGTCTCCAAGTTCATCATATCACGACCCAACCAGAAGCCATGGATGACCGCAGAGCTGCGCAGACTTCTCAGAACCCGGGACAAGGCCTTCAAGTCAGGGGACGAGGCCGCCCTAAGAAAAGCGAGGGCAAACCTGTCTCGAGCCATCAGAGCAGCAAAGCATGCTCATGCAGAGAGAATCCATGGTCACTTCAAGAACACTGGTGACACGCGGCGCATGTGGCAGGGCATCCAGACCCTCACCAACTACAGGATATCTCCACCTGCCTGTGACGGTGACCCCTCCCTCCCAGATGCGCTGAACCACTTCTACGCACGGTTTGATGCAGTGAACGACACGAGAATGAGGAAGACCACCCCTCCTCCGAACGACCAGATTCTCTGTCTGACCACAGCCGAGGTGAGGAGATCTCTTCTCAGAGTCAACCCACGGAAAGCTGCCGGTCCAGACAATATTCAAGGTTGTGTGCTCAGAGGATGTGCAGAACAGCTGGCAGATGTTCTCACCGACATCTTCAACACCTCTCTGAGCACCACTGTTGTTCCAAGGTGCTTCAAGACTACCAGCATCATTCCAGTGCCGAAGAAACCATCCATCTCCTGCCTCAACGACTATCGTCCCGTCGCACTCACACCCATCATCATGAAGTGCTTCGAGAGGCTGGTCATGAGGCACATCAAGTCCCAGATCCCCTCCTCACTAGACCCCCTGCAGTTTGCGTATCGTCCCAACCGCTCAACGGACGGTGCAATCTCCACCACCCTCCACCTGGCCCTTTCTCATCTTGACAGAAAGGACAGTTACGTCAGAATGCTGTTCATCGACTGCAGTTCAGCATTCAACACCATCATCCCTCAGCACCTGAGTGAGAAGCTGAGGCTGCTGGGCCTGAATACCTCCCTCTGTAACTGGATCCTGGACTTCCTGACTGGGAGACCCCAGTCAGTCAGGATCAGTAGCAGCACCTCCAACACCATCACACTGAGCACAGGAGCCCCCCAGGGCTGTGTACTCAGCCCACTGCTGTTCACACTGATGACCCATGACTGTGCAGCCAAGCACAGCTCGAACCACATCATCAAATTTGCTGATGATACAACCGTGGTGGGTCTGATCAGCGGGGGAGACGAGGCAGCCTACAGAGAGGAGATACAAGAGCTGACGGACTGGTGCAGAACCAACAACCTGTCTCTGAACATCGACAAGACTAAAGAGATGGTTGTTGACTTCAGGAGATCACGTCGGGACCACACTCCACTTATCATCAACACCTCACCTGTGGAGATGGTCCAGAGCACCAAGTTTCTTGGTGTTCACATCACTGACAACCTCACGTGGTCCCTCAACACCTGCTCCATCACAAAGAAAGCCCAGCAGCGCCTCTACTTCCTGCGCAGACTGAGGAAAGCCCATCTCCCACCTTCCATCCTCACCATCTTCTACAGAGGAACCATTGAGAGCATCCTGAGCGGCTGCATTACTGCCTGGTACGGGAACTGCAACGTCCTAGACCGCAAGTCCCTACAACGGGTAGTGAGAACAGCTGAGAAGATCATCGGGATCTCTCTGCCCTCTGTACAAGACATTTTCACCACTCGCTGCATCCGCAAAGCAACCAGCATTGTGGATGATCCCTCCCACCCATCCCACACTCTCTTCTCCCTCCTGCCGTCCGGGAAAAGGTTCCGCAGCATACGGGCCTCCACTTCCAGGATGGGAAATAGTTTCTTCCCCCTGGCCATCAGACTCTTGAACTGTGAATCCACCAATAGCTTGAACTCCTAAACCCAGTCCACTTTTCATCCCGCATTTATTTATTTATGTCATGTTGCACTCTTGCACTTTAAATTCAATAACACTGCTCCACCACACTGCTACACATAATCTACCTGGGCTGCTTTGTTTCACAACACTGCAGCCCTCCACGGATGTATGTACTGTCTGTCGTGCCGTCTGTTGTTGTCTGTCTTGTCTGCACTTGTTGCCCCGTGTTGTGTTGTGTCTTATGTTGTCTTGTGTCTTGTCTTGTGTTGTGTCTTGTCTTGTGTGTAGCACCAGGGTCCTGGAGGAACGTTATTTCGTTTCACTGTGTACTGTGTATATGGCTGAAATGACAATAAAATCCTACTTGACTTGACTAAAGATTAACTGAAGAGCAAGTTCACTGTCTCTCGAGACACATCCAGTAACACAATAACATTAGGAGGACAGAATCTGCAGACTGAAGACTCAGCTGTGTATTACTGTGCTCGATACCCACACTGACGCAGAAAGGCTGAAACACTGTTCAGAAACTACATGCATCAAGTTCACTGAGAGATCCATGTTTTCATTTTCTGTTTATTATAAATGAACACTTCAGGACGGCAATATTGTTTATTATATTTTCACTTTTGAAACAATAACCTGGAGTTCAGTTTTGAAAGACAGTCTTAATTTCTTGCAAATCATTGAAACAATATAAATAATTCTACACCACTGCTACTGGTTTATTCATTATTTATAAATGATATATAAGAGTTTTTTTTTGTTTTAGTTGTATAATGATTCTTTTTCAAACATCTTGGAGAACTGAGCACAGATGTTCTGTGGATGTAGGCTTCCTCACATCCTTCTGTCTCTTCATGTGATCCAGACACACTGGATGATGTTGAGATCAGGGCTCTGTGGGGCCAGAAGAACTGATGCTGGTTTGAAGGCAAAAGGTAGAAACACCAAATATTGATTTGATTTAGTCAGTCAGTCAGTTTCTGCCCCTGATTCGATTTAGAGTTTCCTTTTCTTTCTTTCTGTAAATTGCTAAAAATAAACAATCTTTATTTATATTTCTGAAAGTGTTCTTTGTTTACAACATTTTTTCCACACCTGCCTAAAACTGGTCCTGGATAAGCGGTTAGGAAAATGGATGGATGATGTTTACTCCCCTCACTTACAGAAGCTCTCTCTCTCTCCCGTCACTGCCTGCACATGTGAATAAAGCTGATGCTCTTTGTCCCAGCACTTGACAAATCACAAAATAAAAAATTTTAATGACTTCCAAACTATCCAACTAAAACAGATTTTCAGCCATTATTCAAAATGCACAGTTTTGCCTTAATTTTAATTTCATAAGCCCATCCATTTCCCATTTTCTGCCGCTTGTCCCAAACGGGGTCGCGGGGGAGCGCTGGTGTCCAACCCAGCGCACACAGGGCGAGGACGGGGGACGCACCCTGGACAGGTCGCCAGCCCATCGCAGGGAGGAGCGGGACAGGGACGGCACCTTGCTCAAGGGTACCTCAGGGAAACCCACTGGGAAGGGGTTCGAACCCCCGATCTGCCGATCATGTGGCCAACACCCTAACCACCAGGCCACCGCTGCCCCAATTTCATAAGCCTTTAAAGCTAAATAAAAATACATTTCTAATATTTCAAGACTACACATTTTTTGTTTTCCATCTCAACTGGAATTAAGGCGCAAATGTGAGACATTTAATCTGACACAAACCAAGAAGTGATCATAGACATTCAGAAACGAACAGACGAGGCTGGGTTGGGCTGGCAGGCTTGAAACACTCTGCTACCCTGGTGAATCTCCCAGGTGAATCACAGGTGAATCTCTGGCTCAGTTTTCTGGGGATCGGGCCCTTGCCCCGGGCCTCGACACGGCGGTGGCATGACAGTTTTAAACTTTTTTTTTTTAACTGTTATGCCCTCTGACTGACTTCTTGTCTAAGTTTAAACATGAAACATTTCTATTACTTTATGCTTCTTCTATCGTCTTGTGACCTTCCCTTTCACTCTTGCTGGTACCTGTCTGTCACAGGTCACTCCTGCCGCTCATGAATCCTTCAAGATCAGAGGAAGGTCCTGTATTGGTCCAGCACATTTTGCTGTTAACAGGTTGCATATTAAGGAGCCTTTCTAGCTTCTAACTAGCTCTGAATGTAAAGTAATTTATAAATTAAAAACCAAAAAGTTTACCGTTTATCGTTAATGTTTGATGGTAAGACTATGAAAATCACTCACCCCAACATCAATTATAAAGCTTGACATTATTAATAATAACAATAATAATAATAATAATAATAAATAAACCCAGACAGAATACATGAGTGTGAACGAAGGAGGGATACACGAGGGTGTCACGGTGGCGGGGAGCAGGAGGGACGTCACTGCGGAGCCAGAGATGCTCAAGGTGCTTTTATTAAACATAAACAGAAGTCCAGACACAAAACTGGACCCGGAACACGAGCAAAACCCAAAATCCAGACACGTAATTGGAATACTTAAAACGCAAAACCACCCGTAACACCAACAAGAGTATAACGAATGAGCCACGCTCTGTTCTGACTCATTGAGGCTTAAGTAGTCAGCCTCAATGTAGCACACCTGTGCCTTCATGAGCTCAGGTGTGCTCCATCAGAACAGAGCACCCTCTACTCACACACACACACACACACAAACACACACACTGCTACAATGAAAACAGAAAAAGAAGTTGTTCTTATCTTGTAGTGTATAAAACTACTTCCCTCAGCTTGTGTCCTAAATACCTCATCATGCTCTTCATGCTTCACTAGAGATGCAAATACCTGCAGCCCCTTATTGTTATTCAAACCATGTCTTCTACATCTCTACATCTGCATCCTGTAAGTGTTTCATGAAGGAATAGTTTAATTAGTCTTCTTTTCAAAGAAAAAAAAAACATATATTTTTTATAGTTTTTACATAATAAATATAAGACTTTGTATTTTTGATCTACAGATGTGCACAGTTATGAACTGACTCAGCCTGGTTCCATGATTGTCCAACCGGGCCAGAATCTGAACATCAACTGCAAGGTTTCATATTCAGTTACTAGTTATTGGACAGGTTGGATCCGACAGCCTGCAGGAAAAGCTCTGGAGTGGATTGGACTTATCAGTTATAGTGGGAGTCTATATTACAGTGATAAACTGAAAAACAAGTTCAGCATCTCCAGAGATACTGGAACAAACACAATAACATTACAAGGACAGAATCTGCAGACTGAAGACACAGCTGTGTATTACTGTGCAAGACTCTCACAGTGAGACTAACCAGTGCAAACACCTTACAAAAACCCAGCGGCTACTATGAAGCTGATACATGATCACAATCAGGCTGTTTTTATTTTTGAATACATAAGTAGCTCATTGTTGTTCTTTTGGACTGATGCATTTAATGGAAAATCCAAATTGAATTTAAAAAGAAAAATTCAGATTCACATCCCCAAAACATCTGTCAGGTTACTTTTTAGAAACTAAAAGTATAAAAAAAGAAAGAAATAATCCACCTGTGCTGAGACATCTGTAAGTGATAAAATATGAAACAGAAGTCAAAATTCTAATTCCTCAATATCATTGTTATTTACAATAATGTAAGAATTTGTTAAAATATGACAAATACAGTTTATTAATGTATATTCAGTGGGTGTCACGGATAAGGTGTTTTGGGCACGATAGAGGGCGCTCTGTTCTGACTGAGCACACCTGAGCTAATGAAGGCACAGGTGTGCCTCATTGGGGCTGACTATTTAAGCCCCGATGAGTCAGAACAGAGCGCGGCTCATTCGTAGGCTTAGCCTACGTGCAATGGTGGTTTTGTTATTTGGTGATCTGGGTATCTTGGTTTAGGCTGCAGTTCCTTTGGTTTAAGTTAGAACTGCAGTCCTTGGTTTTTGTTTTGTAAATATAGCTAATAAAGTTACGTTTCGAACTCCTGGCTCTGCATTGGCTTCCTCCCTGCACTCCGCCACCATTACAGAAATGAGCCGCCAGTACCTGGATGTCGCGAGCCATGAGGGCGAGCAGGAGCACGTGTTGTGGGCGGCAGCGAACGCTGTCGAGCAGACGCTGCAGCTGATAAAGACCTGGGAGACAGAGGCGATTTCTCTGGACCTCCGCGAGCATCTGGATGGTGAGGAGTGGGTGCAGACGCAGACGTGGATGCAGACGGCCACGGTGAAGGAGCTCGAGCGCCGTCTGAAGAATGCAACGTCACTGCTCCCACTCGATATCGTCCCGGATCCCGAGCTTCGCAGGGATCGGTTCGCGCTTTGTCTCTGGATGCTGGTCTCCATGGCTGCAAGGGCACAGCGCTACCTCGACACGCTGAACCACGTGTTTTTTTCCACACGCGACATGGAAGGCGGGGCTTCGTTGACGGCGAGCGTCACGCAACGCGGAAGGACGACAGTCAACGAGCCCTACGTCATTCAAAGCGGAACGTTGATAGTGGAGCTGCCCTGCGCTGTTCAACGCGGAGATTCAGCGCCGAAAGCGCCGCGCGACAATCACCGCGATCCGCCAGCGGAGAGAGCGCCACGCGCAGCTGATAGAGGTGTTACGATAAAGAATTCTCCCTGCGCAGCTAATGGAGGTGTTACGGTAAAGAATTCTTCCTGCACAGCTAATGGAGGAGTAACGGTAAAGAATTCTCTCTGCGCAGCTAATGGAGGTGTTACGGTAAAGAATTCTCCTTGCTCAGCTAATGGAGGTGTTACGGTAAACACTGCATTCAGCACAGCTTAACGTGAGAACACAGCGGTGAACACAGCCAGCGCGAATAACAGCAAAACAGTGGAAATAAACGCTCCCTGCACTCTTAAAAACGAAAGGAAGGCAAAGAAGGCCGCCCGCAACAAGAGAAGCAAGGCAGTGGCTAAGAAGGCCGTTCCTGACACAGAGAGCTGGAAGACGGCAGAGACCGCTTCCTGCATCGTGCAAACGGTGAGGTCGACCAAGAAAGCCCTTCGCAGCAAGGAAAGCGGCATCAAGGAGTCGACCCCCAAATCCAGCACCACCAACCCGTCTGCACAGAAAGCAGAGAAGGAGCAGCTCCAGGTTAGTGGGAAGTTTAGAATGAAAGTTCGGTGCAGATGAAGATTGAACATGAGGCTGCAGTAACCATTCAGGCGCAGGTGAGGAAGCACTTGAGCAGAAAGTACTACCTGAAGCTACTGTGGGCAGCCAGGACTGTTCAGCGATATTACCAAGCTAACAAGATGACTAAGCAAGAAATGAAGTCTTTGAAGGAGAGAAAGATGGCTGCTGTTGTTCTGCAAGCAGCATTCTGAGGGATGAAGACCAGACAGACTCTGAAACAGAAGCACCAGGCTGCCACTGCAATACAATGTGCTTACCGGGCTCACTGTGCTCGGACGCGATATTTATGCATGAAACATGCTGCTGTTGCAATCCAGCTTAGGTATCGTTCCACACTTGATGCCAGAAAGCAGAGGGAGGAATTCTTGAAATTGCGCTCTGCTGCAATGTTCCTGCAAGCCTGCTTCAGAGGTCAGAGGGTCAGAAGGGAGATGATCCTGCAACATCAGGCAGCTTCCCTGATTCAGGCTGCATTCAGAAGACACCAGGAGGTAGTAAAGGACCAGGCCATAAGGGTGTCAGCCATCATCATTCAAAGACATCATAGGCTCTGCATTAAGGGTAAATTTGAATGTGAGAAATTCCAGGTGTTAAGAAGGTCTGCGATATGCATCCAGGCAGCTTTTAGAGGTTATTCTGTTCGAAAGAATGTTGCTGCTATGCACAAAGCTGCTACCATTATTCAGGCTGCAGTAAGAATGCACAAGCAAAGATCTGTTTTCAAGAAGCAATGTTGGGCAACAAGTGTTCTTCAGAGGAGGTTCCGAAGGTGGAAGCTTGGGCATCAACAAAGGCAGAGGTATCAGCTGTTCAGACATGCTGCAATTTGCTTGCAAAAGTCATTCAGAGGAAAGTGGGCAAGGGATCTGGCCAAACGGATCAGAGCTGCAAAGAAAATTCAATCTCACCTCGAAGGTGAACAAATCAGCTGCATGAATGTTCAGATCACTGAACAGGAGGAGTTGCTGACAGAGCTCTACCAGCAGCTGACGGAGAAAGAAGCCTCGATACTACAGGTGAATGCCTCGGTTGCTAACGAAGGGTTGAAACACAAGGGAAGGATCACCTATCTGCTTTCTCAGCTGGAGAGGACCAAAGGCCTCTTGTCAAGTTGCCAAAGGGAGATCGAGGCCATGGAAACAGAAGGAAAAGCTCTGGCTCAAGACAAAGGTGAGCTTCACGGAAAGAGCGCGAAATTCAGAGAAGAGACAGAGGTCTCTAGAATAAAGCTGCAAGCTGTGACGGCTGTCCAAAGAGAGAAGCTGGAGATAATGGATGAACAGAGGGACCAAACTGTATGCCAGACAACGAGGAGAGTTGAGACTCCAACCATTCAGGAGAAGCTGGAAGCTAAAATAGCCACTATGGAAGAACAGCTAAGTCAGACCAGGGCAGAGCTGAGATGGGTGCAGGACCACAATGTTGCTCTGCAGGCTGAACTGAGAGAAGCCCAAAGTGAGGCCAGTAAGCTCACTGAGCTGGAGAAGCAGGTCAGAGGTATGGAAGCAAAATTTGCGATCTTCGAATCTCGACTCACTCCACAGACAACAGTGCATGCTGGGACCTTGGTGGTTAACGCCAAAGCGGAGCAGCTGAAGAACAGTCTGATGGAGAAGCAGGTAAAGATTCCAGAGGTTGAGCTGCTACATTATGACTCCCTACCTTCAGTTCACCCTCACAATTCAGCAGGCTCAGAACAAGGTGGCTCGTGGAGGAGTCCTTGTGGAACTTCTCGCAGTGGAACCAGGAGCTGGGATACTGCCTCACTGAGTTCCAAGCAACAGAGAAGTATGATCAAGAAGAAGGAGCCAAGAGACGTCAGCAGTGACCCGTCTCAATTCAAGAACGTGAACGATAGCTTCTGCACTTCAGATTCTGTGATGAGAGACGTGAAGAACAAGGATGGCAGGGGTCGGAAGCAGAGTTCGGACTATGTGAAAAAGACTTCCTCTTTGAACCCTGTAAAATCTATATTTAGCTCTCTTTCAGGTTCTGTCAAGGCAAGGCGTTCCGCTGAGTCAGGCGATTCCTCCAGGGTCGAGTTCAGGCAACAGATAAAGAAGTGGACTGAACTTTTAGGATTCCCCTCACCACCACCTTCTGCCTGGACATGGCTGGTCAGAGGTCCTTTTGTGTTGAAGTATTTTGTGGACCTGACCATATGCCCCAAAAAGAGACTTTTGTAGAGTGCTTTTTGTTCTTGACCTCCCCCCAGAGGTTCGGCTATGTTTTGGCGCTTCGGGAGCCGCGCCTTTTGGGCGGGGATTCTGTCACGGATGAGGTGTTTTGGGCACGATAGAGGGCGCTCTGTTCTGACTGAGCACACCTGAGCTAATGAAGGCACAGGTTTGCCTCATTGGGGCTGACTATTTAAGCCCCGATGAGTCAGAACAGAGCGCGGCTCATTCGTGCCCAAAACACGTAATCCGTGACAGTGGGATTCAATCTTTCACAAAGTCTTAATAAAAGCTTCTATTTAAAACTGGAAACAGCAACAAACAAAGAAACAAACACAAAGTAAACAGGTCAAGTGAAAGAATCTATAAGATCTGCAGGATGATAAAAACCTTCATTCAAATGTAAGCACGTCTGTGACATTGGTCATATTTACATTTGTGCAGAAGTCATGTCAGGTCAAGTCAAGTAGGATTTTATTGTCATTTCAGTCATATACACAGTACACAGTGAAACAAAATAACATTCCTCCAGGACCCTGGTGCTACACACAAGACACAAGACAACAAATGACACAACATAAAACACAAGACAAGGCAACAAGTGCAGACAAGACAGACAACAACAGACGGTACAACAGACAGTACATTCATCCATAAGAGGGCCGCAGTGTTGTAGAACAAAGTAGCCTAGGTAGATTGGCAGTTTAACAGTGTGGCGGAGCAGCGTTATCATTAAGGGTTAGGGTTAGGGTTGCCTAACCCTTTCTTCCTCATTTCTTCCACGTGAGGTTGTTGGTTATGTGAACACCAAGAAACTTGGTGCTCTGGACCATCTCCACAGGTGAGGTGTTGATGATAAGTGGAGTGTGGTCCTGACGTGATCTCCTGAAGTCAACAACCATCTCTTTAGTCTTGTCGACATTCAGAGACAGGTTGTTGGTTCTGCACCAGTCCGTCAGCTCTTGTATCTCCTCTCTGTAAGCTGCCTCGTCTCCACCGCTGATAAGACCCACCACGGTTGTATCATCAGCGAATTTGATGATGTGGTTCGAGCTGTGCTTGGCTGCACAGTCGTGGGTCATCAGTGTGAACAGCAGTGGGCTGAGCACACAGCACTGGGGGGCTCCTGTGCTCAGTGTGATGGTGTTGGAGGTGCTGCTACTGATCCTGACTGACTGGGGTCTCCCAGTCAGGAAGTCCAGGATCCAGTTACAGAGGGAGGTGTTCAGGCCCAGCAGCCTCAGCTTCACACTCAGGTGCTGAGGGATGATGGTGTTGAATGCTGAACTGTAGTCGATGAACAGCATTCTGACATAACTGTCCTTTCTGTCCAGATGAGAAAGGGCCAGGTGGAGGGTGGTGGAGATTGCATCATCTGTTGAGCGGTTGGGACGATACGCAAACTGCAGGGGGTACCATGAGGAAGGGATCTGAGACTTGATGGGCCTCATAACCAGCCTCTCGAAGCACTTCATGATAATGGGTGTGAGTGCGACGGGACAATAGTCATTGAGGCAGGAGATAGATGGTTTCTTTGGCACTTGAATAATGCTGGTGGCCTTGAAGCACCTTGGAACAACAGTGGCGCTCAGAGAGATGTAGAAGATGTCAGTGAGAACATCTGCCAGCTGTTCTGCACATCCTCTGAGCACACGACCTTGAATATTGTCTGGACCAGCAGCTTTCCGTGGGTTGACTCTCAGTAGAGATCTTCTCACCTTGGCCGTGGTCAGACAGAGAATCTGGTCGTTCGGAGGAGGGGTGGTCTTCCTCATTATTTTGTTGTTCACTGCATCAAACATAAAAGCAGTTTAGCGCATCTGGGAGGGAGGAGTCACCACCACAGGCAGGTGGAGATGTCCTGTAGTTGGTGAGGGCCTGAATGCCCTGCCACATGCGCCGCGTGTCACCAGTGTTTTTGAAGTAGCCATGGATTCTTTTTGCGTGAGGCCAACAGGTTCTCGCTGTTCTTAGGGCGGCCTCGTCCCCTGACTTGAAGGCTTTGTCCCGGGTTCTCAGAAGTCTGCGCACCTCCGCAGTCATCCATGGCTTCTGGTTGGGTCATGTTATGATGAACTTGGAGACAGTAACATTCTCAATGCACTTGCTGATGTAGCCAGTCACTGAAGCTGTGTACTCCTCCAGGTTGATGGAGTCACCGTAGGTTGCAGCTTCCCTAAACATGTCCCAGTCGGTGCGTTCAAAGCAGTCCTGAAGAGCAGAGATGGCTCCTGTGGGCCAGGTCTTTACTTGCTTCAGGGTGGGCCTCACGCGCCTGACGATGGGTCTGTACGCTGGGATCAGCAGCACAGAGATGTGGTCTGAGTGTCCGAGGTGGGGGCGGGGCTCCGCACTGTACGCGCCGGCCAGGTTTGTGTAAAGGGCAGATATTAGATTTAAATTAGATTTAAGAGCATGTTTAGGTGATTCTCGGGTGGATTTGAAAGATTTAGAACCTGTAACCAAATTACATGCTGTCATTAAATCAAAATGGGGATAAAACAAATCTGAGAAATTCTCAAATATCTCAAAACTCCTTTTCACTCAAACTGCCCTGATAACAGTGTAGTCAGACGACTGCATTAAAGTATAAAATAAAGATAAAAATTTTTCATTGATGATATCACACTGTTGCTCCTTGTTGTTTATATTTTTTTTTATTACCTCAAAATTATTCTATTTTTCTATAATTACTCTAAATTATTTATAGCTCTGTTTTTCTAATCACACAATGATGATATTTCTAACCTCAGAGCTGAGTAGAGAGAGGTGCAGGACACTGGAAAGAAGGTCAAAGAGTTTGAGCTGTTATATAATCAGAAGAGTGTGGTTACCAGAACATTGGCTATAAACATGTTTTCACAAATAATCCCCCAATTTAAAGGAGTTTTCTGACCATTTGTTTCTGGACAGGCTTTAATAAGTGTGTGCAGGAATATTTATGCATTTACATGTTTTTTCTTTATTGGAAATATAAATAGTGCTAACATTGTAAATCAGATTGTTACATTATATCCAGGTAACTGTAACATCTTTATTATGTTTAAGATATTAAGATATTTTGAAATGCACATGAATACATCTAAATAAACGAATACATAAACAAAGATCAAAATAATTCTGAAAAATATACATTTCAGGAAATGTCTTAAAATCTCAGGCAAATATAATTAACAGATCAATGTTTCTAATATACAGACATTTTAATAGACAGGTTTACTTGAATATATTGAGTGGTTGTTTATTGTTTTCTATAAACATCACTTACAGTGTGTACACAGTTACAAGTGATGGTGCCAGAAATGTCTTCAGGTTTTTAGTCCAGTAGGGGGCGCTCTTCACTGAAAAAGTTAAAAGTCTTGATGTGTTATGCAAATTTCATATTAAGCCCCTACATAAGCAGCAAAGCAGAAACAGTGAGTTTAACCAGTCAGAACACAGTAAGACCATGTTGTTCACATCTTTAGTTCTTCTGCTGACGGCAGCGTGTAAGTGTTTAAGCATTTTTAATAAAGACTAATATAAAAACATTATTTAATATAAACAATTTACTCTGCCTGTCTGGTTGGTCTCTCTGTGTTTAGGTGTTCACTCTCAGGTTGTTCTCACTCAGTCTGAGGGGTCAGTAACAGTGACTCCAGGTGGATCATACAAGCTGACCTGTGTCTGCAGTGGATTCAGTCTGAGCAGCACCAGCATGCACTGGATCCGTCAGGCTCCTGGGAAAGGACTGGAGTGGATCATTTATTATTATTCTGAGAGCAGCAAAAGCTCAGCCCAGGCAGTGCAGGGCAGATTTACAGCTTCCAAGGACAGCTCAAACCTCTACCTTCACATGAGTCAGCTGAAGGCTGAAGACACTGCAGTGTATTACTGTGCTCGAGACTCACTGTGGTGGGACTGATGTAGGAGGCTGTACAGAAACCCTGCAGGTACATAAGACAAGAAAACACAAAAGGTACACCAAATCATAAAATGACCACGACTTGCTCCAAATTACAAATGTTTGCTGTAATGAGAGTTCATACTCAATCAGCAGCTGTAACTCTATGTAACGGTGGCGGGGAACCGGAGGGACGTCAGCTCGGAGCCAGGAGTTGGGAACATACTTTTATTAGTCACACTTACACAAACAAGGAACGGGGACTGCAGTTCTAAACACGAAACCCTAGAACTGGGGAACTGCAGTCTAACCCTAGAGACTAAGTGGTCTATACTAGGTTGCCTATACCTAGTCATAGACACCAAGTTACACATACCAAAACCACCCGTTACGCATAGGCGTAACCTACCTAATGAGCCGTGCTCTGTTCTGACTCCTCGGGGCTTAAATAGTCCGCCCCAATGATGCACACCTGCCCGCAGGGGCTCAGGTGTGCTCAGTCAGAACAGAGCGCCCTCTAGCGTACCCAAAACACCTTCTGTGACATACCTTATACGTGATAGAGAGCGCCCTCTAGCGTGCCCAAAACACCCCACGTGTGACACTCTATAAATTTGGTGCTTTAAATAATTTTTATTGTAACACCCCCCCCAAAAATAAATAAAGGAAAACACTTTTAAGTGAATAAGTAAATTCAAAGTAGATAATTGTTGTTTTATTGAGATTATTAAAGGTTAATGTAGATTTTAATTAAGGCAGAGGCACGGGGGGAGTGAAGAAAAAGAAAAAGAAGATACACAGAACACAATGACACCAAACAGCGGTTCACAGTTCAACAGTCTGATGGTCAGGGGGATAAAACAGTTTCCCATCCTAGTAGTGGAGCCCCCCCCTCGGATCCTCTCATAAACCATTGTATCTACCTCTCATGTTTACACACAATCATTTTATTATTATTTTTTCATTTGCACTTTTTCGACAGTTCTGCTTCCTCAGCCTGCAGCTCTGTACAGTCTAGTTCATCACGTGCTTCCTGTTTCCTGTCGGATGTTTCCTGTGTGATGTTGATGTCCTCTCATGTGCTCCAGAATCACACTGACACAGAAACGCTGCTTTGAATGCTGATCAATAGCTGCTCAACCACATGAAACACTGGGCTGAGTTTACATTATAATGTACGGAAATATACACTGCACTGTGCAAAGGTTTTAGGCAGGAGTGAGAAAATGCTGTAAACAAAGAGTGCTTTCAGAAATGGAAGTGTTGATCATTTATTTTCATCAATCAACAAAATGCAGTGAATGAACAAAAGAGAATCTAAATCAGATCAATATTTGGTGTGACCACCCTTTGCCTTCAAACAGCATCAATTCTTCTAGGTACACTTGCACACGGTTTTTGAAGGAACTCGGCCGGTAGGTTGTTCCAAACATCTTGGAGAACTAACCACAGATCTTCTGTGGATGTAGGCTTCCTCACATCCTTCTGTCTCTTCATGTGATCCAGACACACTGGATGATGTGGAGATCAGGGCTCTGTGGGGCCAGAAGAACTGATGCTGCTCTGAAGGCAAAAGGTAGAAACACCAAATATTGATCTGATTTAGATTTTTCTTTTCTTTTTTCTGTAAATTGAAAAAAATAAACAATCATTATCTATATTTCTGAAAGCATTCTTTGTTTACAGCCTTTTTTCCAGCTCCCACCGTGACCCGGTCCTGGATAAGCGGTTAGGAAAATGGATAGATGATTTTTTCTCCCCTCACTTACAAAAGCAGACTTTATACAAAAGATCAGCGGTTGGTCCATTTAAAATATTTTCAGCCATTATTCAAAATACACAGTTTTGCATTAATTTTAATTTCTTAAGCCTTTAAAGCTAAATAAAAATAATCCTTTAATCTTTTAAGACTACACATTTCTTGTTTTTCATCTCAACAGGAATTGAGGTGCAGATGCGATACGTTTACTCTGACACAGACCAAGCGGCGATCACAGACACAGACATTCAGAAACAGCAGCGAACAGACGAGGCTGGGTCGGACTGGCAGGCTTCAAACACTCCGCTACGCCGGTGCAGGTGATCACAGGTGAATCTCTGGCTCAGTATTTCGGGGATCGGGCCCTCACCCTGGCCTCGACACGGAGGTGGCCTGACAGTTTTAAACTTTTTTTTTTTTACTTTTTTTTTAACTGTTATAGCCTTCTGGCTGACTTCTTGTCTGAGTTTAAACATGAAACATTTCTATAACTTTTTGCTTCTATACCATATGAAGATCACTATCGTCTTGTGACCTTCCCGTTCACTCTTGCTGGTAGCTGTCTGTCACAGGTCACTCCTGCCGCTCATGAATCCTCAAAGATCAGAGGATGCTCCTGTATCGGTCCAGCACATTTAGCTGTAAACAGGCTGCTTCTAATTAGCTCTGAATGTAAAGTCATTTATAAATTAAAAACCCAAAAGACAAAACATTATTTTTTTACCGTCTGTGTTTACGTTTGAGGGTAGGATGATGAAAATCACTCACCCCGACATCATTTATAAAACTGACCATTCATTGCATTGTTTGGGGCTATTAAAGGAAATAATATGAAGGGTGATTTTATGTTTTGTTTTCAGGGTTGCATCTAAAAAAAGGAAAGTGTGATAGGTAGAATTATTATTATTATTGTTGTTATTATTATTAATAATACTAAATAATAAGCCCAGAATGAATACATGAGTGTGAACAAAGGAGGGATACATGAGGGAGTAACTATTACAAACTCTGATGTTTTTCATTGGTGAGAATTTTATGAGTGTCTTCATTTTAAAAATGTAATTCTGTATTTTAAGGATTCTCAAAAGCTTTTTAAGGATGCATGTTGGGAATGGCCTTCTGTTTTCATCACGAATGATGTGTTGTGCTTGTTTTCTGTCATATACAGAGTGTATTTCAGAGAGCCTTGGTTTGGCTTTATGAATAGTGATGCATTTATAGGTTTGACCTCTACTGCCTGGGCATTACTGTAGTCTGTTTTCTTAAATACTTTCTTAAAGTCTTTAAACGATGATGTGATGATGATGTGACTTAAAGTCTTAAATGATGTGATATTTCAAATGAAATGAAATTCATTATTTTAAAACAGTTTGAGTTTCATTTTATTTCTGTCATTTCCATGTGTGGTGTTAAGGGCTAGACCGCGAGACACCGCGGCACAGCTGCGTATTACTGCGCCCGGGAGACACCGCAGCACAGCTGTGTATTACTGTACCCACTGCAGCACAGCTGGCTGTGAAGTTGTACAAAAACTGAAATGGGAACGTTAACAATAAGAGTCAGTGAGGCATTTACAGCTTCATATAAAGAACCTCTTCATATAAAGAACCTCTTCTTATAAAGAACCTCTTCTCCTTCTTCTTCTTTTTCTTTCGGCTGCTCCCGTTTAGGGGTCGCCACAGCGGATCAACTGTCTCCATTTCTTCCTGTATTTTGCATCTTCCTGCTTCAACCCGACCACCTGCATGTCCTCTCTCACCACGTCCATAAACCTCCTCTTTGGTCTTCCTCTTCTCCTCTTTCCTGGCAGCTCCATCCTCAACATCCTCCTTCCAATATAATCATCGTCTCTTCTCTGCACATGTCCAAACCAACACAACCTTGCTTCTCTAACTTTGTCTCCAAGACGTCTAACCTGAGCTGTCCCTCTAATATACTCATTTACATTTACAGCATTTAGCAGATGCTCTTATCCAGAGCGACTTACATGTCCTAATTACAGGGACAGTCCCCCTGGAGCAACTCAGGGTTAAGGGTCTTGCTCAGGGACCCAGTGGTGGTAGTGCCAGAGGTGGGATTCGAACCGGGGACCTCTTAATCCAGAGGTCCGTAGGCAAGTATCCTACCACTGGACCACCGCCACCCGCCATTTCTAATCCTGTCCAACCTCGTCACACCCAACGAAAATCTCAGCATCTTTAACTCTGACACCTCCAGCTCCGCCTCCTGCCTTTTCGTCAGTGCCACCGTCTCCAACCCATACAACATAGCTGGTCTCACTACTGTCCTGTAAACCTTCCCTTTTACTCTAGCTGGTACGCGTCTGTCACAAATCACTCCAGCCACTCTTCTCCACCCATTCCAACCAGCCTGCACTCTCTTCTTCACTTCTCTTCCACACTCGCCGTTACACTGAACTGTTGATCCCAAGTATTTAAACTCCTCCACCTTTGTTACCTCCACTCCCTGCATCCTAACCACTCCACTTTCCTCCCTTTCATTCACACTCATGTATTCTGTCTTTGCCCTACTCACTTTCATTCCTCTCCTCTCCAGAGCATATCTCCATCTCTCCAGGTTCTCCTCAAGCTGCTCCCTACTCTCACTACAGATCACAATATCATCAGCAAACATCATCGTCCACGGAGACTCCTGTCTAACCTCGTCCGTCAACCTGTCCATTACTACTGCAAACAAGAACGGGCTCAGTGCTGATCCTTGATGTAATCCAACCTCTACTTTAAATGCATCCGTCACTCCCACTGCAGATCTCACCACTGTTACACTGCCCTCATACATATCCTGAACTACTCTCACATACTTCTCTGTAACACCAGACTTCCTCATACAAAACCACAACTCCTCTCTAGGCACCCTATCATATGCTTTCTCCAAATCCACAAAGGCACAATGCAGCTCCTTCTGACCTTCTCTGTACTTCTCCATCAACACCCTCAGAGCAAACATTGCATCTGTGGTGCTCTTTCTCGTAGAACCTCTTCTCCTCAGTGTAAAAATTCAATACAATCCAACACTTCAGATGCTGTTAAATACATATTCCAGACTTTAGTTTAAAGTTATTTGCATACATTTCTGTTGCACCGTGTAGAAGTTGCAACACTTTTTATACTGAGTCCCCCTCATTTCAGGTCATAATGTTTGGGACAATTGCCTTCATGGGTGTTTGTGATTGCTCAGGTGCTTCATTGCTTCTTTAGTTCTGAAATAAAATACTTGGGCTTCAACCTTTTATAGTCTGTAGATCCCATTGTTCAACATGAGGAGAAAAACTGGGCCAGTGAAACTCAGCGGAGCTATTATGAAGCTGAAGAACAAGAGTAAAACTGTTAGAGACATTTAGAACATTAGAGCATCAGTTAATTACCAAATTCAACTGTCTGGAACATCATTAAGAAACAAGAATGCTTAAGCTCTGTAATTGCAAAGGGACTGCAAGGCCAGGGAAGATCTCTGCTGCTGATGACAGAAACATTTGTTAATTAAATCCCCAAACGCCCGTCCAGCAGATCAGAAGCAGACTTCAGTCTATCCACAAAAAACTTTCAGAGAAACAGTGAGATTACACTCTAAGATGCAAACCACACGTTAACCACAAAAACAGGATGGTCAGACTGTAGTTTGCAGGAAAAACAAAACAAAACTTTAAAGAGCCTACAGAGTTCTGGAAAAGGTGTCAAACTTGTTCAGTTGCTTATAAAATCATTTGTTTATTTTATGAAGACATTAAAACTATGCAATAATTTCATCACAAGACTGATGATTGCCTGAAATGCACATTTACACTCACATGTACTTATTTAAAAGTTCAGGCAGGTGTTAGTCTGAATTTGATTTGGGGAAACAAGAACAGCAACTGGAATAATAGTGAACAGTGGAGTGACATGAGACCTACTCGGTTCTGGATCATCTGAAGCCTGCTGGGAGTACAGCATTGTAATAACCAAGGTTAGAGAACCAGTACCTGCACCAAGAGGTGGGTGGTGTGCTGAGTCAGGTATGGCCTGATTCTTTTATATAGTTACATTTACATTTATGGCATTTAGCAGACGCTCTTATCCAGAGCGACTTACAGGTCCTAATTTCAGGGACAGTCCCCCTGGAGACACTCAGGGTCTTGCTCAGGGACCCAGTGGTGGTAGTGGGATTGAGATGGGTTTCGAACCTGGGACCTCTTGAGCCATAGGTCCTAGTCCAAGCAAGTATTCTACCTCTAGACTGCTCTTAACCCTATATAGTTAAGAGCAAAACTACCAAAAGACAGGAAGGAAAATGCAAAAGGACAGACATTTCAGCAATATATCGCATGTGGTAATCACATCTCAGAAAATCACATGTGGTAATTAATACAATTTAATAACTGTGGTCGGGTTTCAAGGCCAAAAAAAAAACAACAAAAACCGTGTGCATGTACAAACAGGTTTACAGACTCTTCTAGTGGCTTGAAAGTGATAAAAGTAGTAAAGACACTGTCTTCAGTTTTGTGAAGGACAGATTCATCTTGTGTGATTTGACTAAACTGAAGTGAAGAAAGAATATTCTGGATTAGCACAAATAATTCACTTATTATTTTATTTCACTAGAGGGCAGGGTAAGCAAAGGGTTACACATCAAGACATTCCTGCACAATAAATCCCTCAAACTTTAGGGATGTCATGTTCACTATCAGTAATATAAAAAAAACTGAAATGCAGAAAATACATTGCTATAATAATATTATTTACAGCGGTAACAAATAACAACAACAACAACAACAATAATAATAATAATGATGATGATGATGATGATGATAATGATAATTATAATGAAAATAACAATATGAAGATGATGATGAATAACATTCAACATTAACTTTGTAAATATGGAGACTAAAATCTCATTCACAGCTTGGTGTATATGAAGAGTTTATTTAGGGTTGGACTATGCAAATTCTCCATGTCCTGCAGCCCTACAAGCTGAAATATTTAGAAGAGCAGCTCATCAGCAGTAAGAGATCACAACTCAGATCATCAGTTTATCATTTAATCAGATCATTTCAGCTCTCTGAGATGGGGTGGAGCAGTTCTTTGATCTACATTGCTGTATCAGTGCTTTTTCAATGTTAGTCCGGCTCTGTTTTATGTTTAGAATAAATTCTTTAATGTGTTTTTAAAGGTTTTTAAATTCCTATGTTTGTAAAATCCTGTATTCCAGATTCCTGCAGTCAGACACTGACTGAATCTGAACCAGTGCTCATCAAACCTGGAGAATCTCACAAACTGACCTGCACTGCCTCTGGATTAGACTTTGACAGCTACTGGATGGCTTGGATCAGACAAGCTCCTGGAAAAGGCCTGGAATTTGTTGGAGTTATTGAGGGTGACAGTGACAGGAAGTATTATTCCAGTGCGGTCAGTGGCAGGTTCACCATCTCCAGAGACAACAGCAAGGACCAGGTGTATCTGCACATGAACAGGCTGAAGACTGAAGACACTGCCGTGTATTACTGTGCAAGAGCACCACAGTGACATACGAGGTTTCAGTGCAGTACAAAAACTACAGCTGTTCCACAAAGAGGTGAATAAATAAATAAATGACACTATTTTACAATATCTAGCCTTCAAAGACTGATCTTGAGAGCGGCTGATTTCTCCTCAGTGTATCCACTACTGGGCTCTGCAGATTATTCTCTTAAAGTTGTCTTTTCAGTCACGTTGCTGCATCAGTGCTTGTTCAATGTTAGTGCAGTCCTGATTCATCTTTAGAATAAATTCTATATATTTTTAAACATCTTCTGGAATTTGTTGCATAAAAATCCTCGTCTCCCTAAACTTTTTATTGTTCAAATGAAACATGAAAAAAAAAAAGTGTAAAAGAAGTATAATGACTGTCACAGCCTCCACTGAGCCCCAGTCATGGCCACAGTCCCGGTCACTGGACTTCTAAACCACATTTATTTCATTTAATTTCAGTCAATGTAGTTTTTATTTCCTATTAGAGATGTATTATAATTAGTCACTCATCCCCCGATGTGGAAGTGAGGTGTGTCTGGGGGGAAGTGAAATCTGAGTATAGTGTAAACACAATCTAATTTCTAGAATTTTCTCATATATTATGTTAAATTAAGGTGAGCCTAATAAGATGAGGAGTTCATTCAAAATAATTAACTACATATTGTAACACTGAAGCTGCTTGTACAAAAAATTTTCAGTATTTTCCTGCTAAGCCAAGAAAGACCTGCAGCAATTTAACTTCCTGCAGAGGCAAAAGAAAGCAAACCTTTCCCTCCTCCATCCTCACTGCCTTCTAGGAATCTGGTACAGGAAGTCCTCGCACACATGATGCCTCTGAACTCTCTCATGTCCACACATGTCTCATGTCTTCTTGTAATCTGCAATGAAAGATAGAAAAAATATATTCCACAAATACCAGACTTTGAAACTTTGCAACTGGACTGATGATATTTCCCACATGAACTGATCACACACCTCTTAACGTTCCTGGCAAACCTGTTTTTAATTTCTGTTTGACATTTTTGAACCTGTGCTATTAGTCCACAAATCTCTCAACCAAAAATCTGTTGTTTTTCTTTTCAAACCCTAAACATAAACTGGTGTGTCTTATTAACAAACTGGTGGAAAAATGCTGTTCCATATCGTAATATTTTAATAGTTTAAGCTTATTTCATGTTATAAACTGTTAGAAGACTGTTGAAGCCAGGATCTGTGTGTGAAGGTTTCTGTAGAGGCACTGCAGCACTACACAGCTCAGTGTTTCTGTATCACACAGTAATATACAGCTGCCTCTTCCATCTGTGTGTTTCAGCCTCGTAGAGTCACTGTGTGAGGTTTCTGTAGAGGCACTGCAGGACTACACAGCTCTGTGTTTCTGTATCACACAGTAATATACAGCTGCCTCTTCCATCTGTGTGTTTCAGCCTCGTAGAGTCACTGTGAGGTTTCTTGAGTTCCTGCTGAATCTGCTTTTTAGTGATTCTGTGTATTCTGTGCTTCCACTGCTGCAGATAAATCCAATCCATCCCATCGCTTTCTCTGTGATGTGACGACTCCAGTTTGTGCAGTAGCTTCTGTCAGTCAAGGAACATCCAGAAACTTTACACCTGAAGTTTAAGGACCGCCCAGACTGAACAACCAGGTGAGCTGACTGGACAAAACCAACTTGCCCAAAAACATCTGCAATGAAAAAACACAAAAACTGTAACACCTTCAAAAAATAAATACATAAAGTAAACTCTATCATAAAGTAACTCAAGTGTTATCAAGTGTTATTTGCCATTTAATAATAAATGTCAGTCACAATATTGAGATGAACTTACAGGATGCAGCTGGAAGAAGCAGAAGAAAACATGCACCGTTTGGTAACATGGTCTCTGTTGAGGCAGAACTGGTGGGATCTGTTTTCAGATTGGTGGGATCTGTTTTCAGCTCCAGTTTTAGGAAGAGAGGTCATTTTTATAAAGGAATCAATAATGTCTAAATTAGGGTTGCTTATGGGTGTGATGTGCAGCTACTAATAAACGATACATTATCCTATAAAAGCATCGTTTTTAAACTTGCTGAAAGTCATGTTGATGTTTTTTCTGTTTGGTGTTAACTTTCTTTAGAAAAATGCAATAGTGCAGATTCTCCCTAAAATTAACTAAATCTTATGATTCACATCAGAGTCATACTTTGGTTTGGCAAAATGCCCGAAGGTCTGACTGATCACAAAGCTGGTTGTAAAAAGTGTTAAAATCTGATATAAATGATCAGTTCTCTCCAGATCTCTTCATCTGAAGATGATTTTTCTTTTGATCATGTGCAACCTGTGTCTGCAACCACAAACTGGACATTAAATCAACTGCAATATCTTTCAGCATGTTTACACTGTTTAAAGCAGAAAACCCAAGCAGAAAGTGAAGGTCATAGGTCTTAGTGAAATAGCTCTCAAAAAAGCTTATAAAAAAGACTAAATCTCCTGGTGAGAGATTTTGTCTGAATGGATGAAAATGATGTTTAAAGTGAGCAACCATCAAGAAAAGACGTCACGCAAGAAAGATCCTTAAATGAAATTACTGAAACTACAGGAAAAGGCAGGAACTCTTAGTGAAAGGCTCAGAACTAATACCAATAATTCACCTGCTGTGAGCTGTGAACACACCCTATTCAAATACAGACTGTATATGGAGCGTGATTCTGAGCGTCCCTGCTATCAGTCGTCTCTCAGACACGTCCACTCTCTACTGAACAGTCTGCTTTTATGAAGCATTTATGAGCTTCAGCATAAAGATGAGTCTGTCTTATCTTGTGTTTACGGTACTGGTTTCATGTAAGTTGCTAACATTTTGACAATGTTATTTTATCCACTTAATTTATTTGTACTTTTTTGCCAGCTATAATATTAGAATAATTTTAAGCCTGGATACAATATTATTTCAATATATTTAATATATTCATATTTGATATTATATGTATCTATTTGTTTGCTTACTTGTTTCTATGTTTATATCCCAGATACTCATGGACAGTCACTCACCTCCTCTGAGTCTGTTGTGGAAAAACCAGGGAGTTCAGTCACTCTGACCTGCTCTGTGTCTGGACTTTCTATGAGCTGGTTGCACTGGATCCATCAGAAACCTGGAAGAGGACTGGACTGGATCGGGCGCATTGATGATGGAACAGGCACTGTATTTGCTCAGTCCCTGCAGGGTCAGTTCTCCATCACTAAGGATACGAGTAAAAACATGCTGTACCTGCAGGTGAAGAGTCTGAAAGCTGAAGACACAGCTGTGTATTACTGTGCAAAAGAGTCACACTGAAACAAAAAGCTACAGACCCGTATAAAAACCTATTCCAGCACAGTCTCACTGGATAAATGTGACGGAGGAGCTCTACTCAATGTTTTGCTCTCTATTCTACATTTGAAGTGTAATATAATGTTATATACACTATAACATCCTTTTAAGCATGATATCTTTTGTTCCAAACAAATACAAATAAAAAATAATAAAATAGTATAAATAAAATAGAAATAGAATAATAAGTAATAGAAGTTAAAAAAGAAAATTCAATGTGAACATATTTTTTATTGCAATTATTCAAACTTTAGACCAATAGAAACAGCCAGCTTTAAATGAAGTCAGAGCAGAGCGCCATCAACCGTTCACCTGTAAATCTACCAGAACTGGATGTCTGTATGCTGTCAGTGCACAATGCTTTTCATCTTTGTTTTTCTTTTTTCAGTGTGAATTGTGTTATTGATCTAATCTATTCAAGTCCAGAGGTTATGAATCAAGGAAGGTCTCTTACCATCAGCTGTAGAACTTCTTACAGTTACTGATAATAACCATGAAAAAGATTTAATTCAACAGCCTGCTGGGAAAACCGTGGAGCTGATCAGCTATATTTGGGGTGATGGGAGGATTTACAAAAAGACTGGACAGCAGGTTCAGTATTTCTAAAGACGCCTCCAGCAGCACAGAAACTCTACAAGGACAGAACTTACAGCCTGAGGACACAGTGACTCTACAAGGACAGAACTTACAGCCTGAAGACACAGTGACTCTACAAGGACAGAACTTACAGCCTGAAGACACAGTGACTCTACAAGGACAGAACTTACAGCCTGAGGACACAGCTGTGTATTACTGTGTCCGGTACCCTCACAGTGACGGAAACCCACTCAAACCCCTGACAAAAACACACACACCACACACACACACACTCACACACACACACACACACACACACACACACACACACACACACACACACATACACACACACACACACACACACACACACACACACACACGCATGCACACACACACACACGCACATTATATTATATTATTATATAGTAAATCCTTGTGTTACTAAATTATGCTGTTCAGTATTGCTGAGCAAAAACTATTCAGAAACATTAACTTTGCCAACTTTATGAAGAGAAACATTTACCAACCGTTAAATGTTTAAAGTGTCCAAATATACATAAATAATATTTTAATATGAAACAGATCGTTGTCTCTTCAAACAGTTTTGTTTCGTTTGAAATCTTTGTAAAATATTCCATATACTCACATCTCAGGCTGATCATCTTACAGATTAAATTTTTCAAAACATAAAAATTAAGAATATATGCTTATAAACACTTATACTCAAGTCATTTTGAAGAAATGTATTTTGCTTAAACAGAGTCGTAACTGACTTTGAACTGGAATCACATCTATCAAAGTCTCTTGACTGTAAAGATGGCTTAAATATGTTTTTAAAAAATGATCAACCTAATGTAATTTTGTGCAGTTTCACTTACAGCAGTAACTGAGCTTAGAGAACAACCTGCAGATGAATAAAATGAATGATTGCTTACAATCATAAGATCATTTTTAAAAAGGTTAAAGAAAACAAAATCTTCAGAAACATCAACAGAAAGAAGACTGTGTTATTGCCTGACTTCTTCAGAAAAAAATTCATCAAAAATAAAACTGATCTAATAGACCTGAGAGCAGAAATGTACATTCCTCAAATGAAAAAAGAAATTTAAATCTATAGTACTGTGCAAATTTTAGGCATGTGTGAAAAAATGCTGTATACAAAGAACGCTTTCAGAAACGGAAGTGTTGATCATTTATCTTCATCAATCAACAAAATGCAGTGAATGAACAATAGCGAATCTAAATCAGATCAATAGTGTGTGACCACCCTTTGCTTTCAAAACAGCATCAGTTCTTCTAGGTACACTTGTACACAGTTTTTGAAGGAACTCTGCGATCTCGTTCTTTCGGTCACTACCCACAGCTCGTGACCATAGGTGAGGGTGGGAACGTAGATCGACCGGTAAATTGAAAGCTTTGCCTTCTGGCTCAGCTCCTTCTTCACCATGACGGATCGATGCAGAGTCCGCATCACTGCGGACGCTGCCCCGATCTGCCTGTCGATCTCCCGCTCCATTTTACCCTCACTCGTGAACAATATTTCGAGATACTTAAACTCCTCCACTTGGGGCAGGATCTCACTCCCAACCATGAGAGGGCACTCCACCCTTTTCCGACTGAGGACCATGGCCTCAGATTTGGAGGTGCTGATTCTCATCCCAGCCGCTTCGCACTCGGCTGCGAACTGATCCAGAGAGA
>CM029394.1:7786589-7802822 GCA_017165825.1 Hepsetus odoe
ATATATATATATATACACATATATATTATAATATATAACAATAATAAACAAGTAGTGTAATGTTATGATGATGAATTGTGGAGTCTTATTGCAGCAGGTAGGAATGACCTGCGGTAGCTCCTTCTTACACTGCGGGTGTAAGAGTCTGCTGCTGAACGAGCTGCTCAGTGCTCCTACAGTCTCGTGTAGGGGGTGGGAGGTGTTGTCCATGATGGATGTTAGTTTGGAGAACATCCTCTCCTCCCCTACCTGCTCGATGGACTTGAGCGGACCGTTCAGGACAGAGCTGGCCCTCTTGACCAGTTTATTTAGTTTCCCTCTGTCCCTCTCTGCGACTCTTCCACACCAGCAGACCACAGCGTAAAAAACAGCCGACGCTACCACAGTGTCATAAAATGTCCTCATGAGTTGTTTGTTTACCCCAAAGGACCTCAGCCGTCTTAGCAGGTGGAGACGACTCAGGCCCTTTTTGTACAGAGCGTTAGTGTTAGTGGACCAGTCCAGTTTATTGTTGATGTGGACACCCAGGTATTTGTACTCCTCCACCGTTTCAATGCACAAACCCTGGATGTCCACCGGTGTGATGGGGGGTGACTTCCTGCGAAAGTCAATCACCAGCTCCTTCGTCTTGCTGGCATTGATGCGCAGGTGATTTTGATCGCACCATCTGACGAAGTCACTGAAGACCCCCCTGTATTCCTGCTCATTCCCCTCCAACACACGACCAACAATAGCGGTGTCGTCGGAGAACTTCTGCAGGTGACAGGTGTCCGTGTTGTGTTTGAAGTCTGCCGTGTACAGGGTGAAGAGGAAGGGGGCGAGAACTGTTCCTTGTGGGGCTCCATGGCTGCAGACCACCACCTCAGACACACAGTCCTGGAGTCTCACATACTGGGGTCTATTGGTGAGGTAGTCAATAATCCACTCAGACATGTGATGGTCCACACCTACTCCCTCTAGCTTCCCCCTCAGAACTGAAGGACGGATCGTGTTGAAAGCACTGGAAAAGTCAAAGAACATGACTCTCACAGTGCTCTTGGCACTCTCCAGGTGAGTGAGGGCCCGATGCAGCAGGTAGATGACAGCGTCATCCACCCCAATGTGCGGCCGGTATGCAAACTGCAGCGGGTCCAGGTCCCTCCTGACCAGTGGACGAAGGTGATGGAGGATGATCTTCTCCATAGCCTTCATCAGGTTAGAGGTGAGGGCAACAGGTCTGAAGTGGTTTGGCTCCTTAGGGTGTGACGTCTTGGGGACTGGAATGAGGCATGAGGTCTTCCACAAAATGGGGACACGCTCCAGGCTGAGGCTGAGGTTAAAGATGGTTAAAGAGGTTAAAGATGTAGGTGAGAACCTCACAGAGTTGATCTGCACAGTCCCTCAACAGGCTGGAGCTGATGCCATCTGGACCTGTGGCTTTCCTGTGCTTCAACTTCCTCAGCTGACACCGCACCTGGTCAGTTGTGATGGAGAGGCTATCGTGTGGGGAGAGAGTGGGAGCCTCCTGATGAGTGGGGTAGCAGGAGGGGGCAGTAGAGTCCTCAGGGGAAAGGGGGGGTAGAGAAGGAGAAGATAAGGATAAAAGGGGATACGTAGCTGATATCCCTGGTGGGGGTTGCAGAGAGGTGTGACGGGGAGGTGCCGTTGGAGTTTGCAGGGAGGTGTGAAGGGGGGCACTGGCATGTGATGAGCTTTGATGGTTGGGTGAGGGGCAGATTCCTGAGTCAAACCTGTTGAAGAAAAGATTTAGACTATTAGCCCAGTCCTTATCTCCAGACTCTGGGCCTCCCCTGCTCACTGTGCTCCTACCAGTAATGGTGTTCAGTCCTCTCCACACACCTCTGATGTTGTTTAGTTTGAGCTGCTCCTCCAGCCTCTCTCTGTATCTGTCCTTCCCCCTCCTTATTTCTCTTTTCAGCTCCTTCTGAGCTGTTCTCATTGCCTCCTTATCTCCTGATCTGAAGGCTCTTGACTTCTGCTTCAGCAGAGCTCTCAGATCAGGGGTCAGCCATGGTTTATTATTGGAGTAACACCGTACTCTTCTGGTCGGTACAGTGTTCTCCACACAGAAGGTGATGTAGTCAGTTATGACTGTTAAACTGTCGATGTCCTCTCCATGTGGGCTGCACAGCGCCTCCCAGTCTGTGGTTTCAAAACAGTCCCTGAGTGCCATGCAAGACTCATCAGACCATCCTCTCACATACCTCGTAGTGGGGGGTTGATTGCATACTAGAGGTATGTAAGAGGGAACCAGATGGACCAGGTTATGGTCTGAGTGTCCCAGTGGAGGGAGGGGTGATGCTCTGTATGCATCCTTAGCGTTTGCATACAGTAAGTCCAATGTCTTGTTTTCCCGGGTGCAGCAGTCCACATACTGGGTGAGAGTAGGCAGAGTGGAGGACAAGGAGACATGATTAAAATCACCAGAAATCAGGAGGAAGGCATGGGGATGTGCTTTCTGCAGTTGAGACACAACTGTTTCACAAGCTGCTGCTGCGTCTGCCGTTGGCGGGATGTAAACAGTTATCGCGATGACTTGCGAAAACTCGCGCGGCAGATAGTACGGTCGGATGCTGACCGCTAGCAGCTCCACGTCCCGTGTGCAGCACTGCTCTTTAACAGAGATGTGCCCCTGGTTACACCATCTCTCGTTCACATACATCACGATAACCCCGCCTTTCCTCTTACCGGTCTCCTTCGCGCTCCGGTCCGCTCTCAACAGGTGGAATCCCGGTACGGCAGCGAGAGAGTCTGGAGTGAGGTGTGTCAGCCAGGATTCCGTGAAGCACATCATGCTGACCTCCCTGTACTCTCTCTGGAGCCTGGTGAGCGCCGTTAGCTCATCGATCTTGTTAGGGAGAGATCTGACATTCCCCATAATGACCGAGGGCATCGATGGCTTGTAACGTCTCTTCCTTTCCCAGTGTTTCACCCCGGCTCTGCAGCCCCGTCTCCTCCGCTGTAGTTCCCTGGGGATCTCCGCTCTCTCGCTGGGCTGTATCGGCTGGTTGCTAAGCGCCAGCAGCTGGTCCCGGGTGTAAACAATGAACCCATTGCCTGGTGTCTCACCGCGTGCAGGGTAAAACAGTCCAGATATGATTAAAAAACTGAAAAAAAAGTTAACAAGTCTCCTCAGACTGCTGTACTTGTGACAGATTAGAAAAGGAAGTGAAAGAAGTAATAAATAAAGTAAAGAAAATAGATTAAATAAGTAAAAAGAACAGAAAGTTGTCAGAGCTCCTGTAACTGGCTGCCTCTCACGTGGCGCCATCTTGGGTCCTTGTAGAGTCACTGTGTCTTCAGGCTGTAAGTTCTGTTATTGTAGAGTCACTGTGTCCTCAGGCTGTAAGTTCTGTCCTTGTAGAGACACTGTGTCTTCAGGCTGTAAGTTCTGTCCTTGTAGAGTCGGTGTGCTGCTGCTGTAGGCGTCTTTAGAAATACTGAACTTGATTTTCAGAGTCTTTTTTGTAAATCCTCCCATCACCCCAAATATAGTGTATCAGCTCCACTGTTTTCCCAGCAGGCTGTTGAATTAAATCTTTTACATGGTTATTATCAGTAACTGTAAGAAGTTCAACAGCTGATGGTAAGAGACCTTCCTGGATTCTTCCTGGATAACCTCTGGACTTGAATAGATTAGATCAATAACACAATTCACACTGAAAAAAGAAAAACAAAGATGAACAGCATTGTGCACTGACAGCATACAGACATCCAGTTCTGGTAGATTTACAGGTGAACGGTTGATGGTGCTCTGCTCTGACTTCATTTAAAGCTGGCTGTTTAAGCCCCAAAGTGTCAGAGCAGGGCATCAGTCATTAACACGGGTGATCTCCGTTGGTGGTTTAGTTCTTTGTCATGTTCAGCTCTTTTAGTAAAGCAAATACTAGAATAGAAAGCAGTTGCAACAGTTATTATAAATTATTATAAATTAGCTCCATAAAAATGCTAAAGATTGATGATTACATTCTTCAGGTATCATTGAATTTTTTTACATTTTAAAATACATTTCTGGAATAATTTGAAGAATTATTCATTCTATTGGTCTAAAGTTTAAATAATTGCAATAAAAAATATGTTCACATTGAATTTTCTTTTTAAACTTCTATTACTTATTATTCTATTTCTATTTTATTTATACTATTTTATTATTTTTTATTTGTATTTGTTTGGAACAAAAGATATGATGCTTAAAATGATGTTATAGTGTATATAACATTATATTACACTTCAAATGTAGAATAGAGAGCAAAATATTGAGTAGAGCTCCTCCGTCACACTTATCCAGTGAGACTGTGCTGGAATAGGTTTTTATACGGGTCTGTAGCTTTGTGTTTCAGTGTGACTGTCGTGCACAGTAATACACAGCTGTGTCTTCAGCTTTCAGACTCTTCACCTGCAGGTAGAGCATGTTTTTACTCGTGTCCTTAGTGATGGAGAACTGGCCCTGCAGGGACTGAGCAAATATAGTGCCTGTTCCATCATCAATGCGCCCGATCCAGTCCAGTCCTCTTCCAGGTTTCTGACGGATCCAGTGCAACCAGCTCATAGAAAGTCCAGACACAGAGCAGGACAGAGTGACTGAACTCCCTGGTTTTTCCACAACAGACTCAGAGGAGGTGAGTGACTGTCCATGAGTATCTGGGGTACAAACATAGAAACAAGTAAGCAAACAAATAGATACATATAATAACAAATATAAATATATTGAGATAATATTGTATACAGGCTAAAATATTATAATATTATAGCTGGCCAAAAAGTGCAAATAAATTAAGTGAATAAAATAACATTGTCAAAAAGTTAGGAACTTACATGAAACCAGTACCATAAACACGAGATAAGAGAGACTCATCTTTATGTTGAAGCTCATAAATGCTTCATAAAAGCAGACTGTTCAGTAGAGAGTGGACGTGTCTGAGAGATGACTGATAGCAGGGACGCTCAGAATCACGCTCCATATACAGTCTGTATTTGAATAGGGCGTGTTCACAGCTCACAGCAGGTGAATTATTGGTATTAGTTCTGAGCCTTTTACTAAGAGTTCCTGCCTTTTCCTGTAGTTTCAGTAATTTCATTTAAAGGTCTTTCTTGCGTGACGTCTTGATGGTTGCTCACTTGAAACATTTTCATCCATTCAGACAAAATCTCTTACCAGGAAATGTAGTCTTTTTTATAGGATAATGTATCATTAGTTTATTAGTAGCTGCCCATCACTCCCATAAGCAACCCTAATTTAAACATTATTGATTCCTTTATACAAATGACCTCTCTTCCTAAAACTGGAGCTGAAAACAGATCCCACCAGTCTGAAAACAGATCCCACCAGTTCTGCCTCAACAGCGACCATGTTACCAAATGTTGCATGTTTTCTGCTGCTTCTTCCAGCTGCATCCTGTAAGTTCATCTCAATATTGTACACATCAGTGACTGATGTTTATTATTAAATGGCAAATAACACTTGATAGAGTTTACTTTATGTATTTATTTTTTGAGGGTGTTACATGTTTTTGTGCAAGTTGGTTTTGTTCAGTCAGCTCACCTGGTTGTTCAGTCTGGGCGGTCCTTAAACATCAGGTGTAAAGTTTCTGGATGTTCCTTGACTGATAGCAGCTACTGCACAAACTGGAGTTGTCACATCACAGAGAAAGCGATGGGATGGACTGGATTTATCTGCAGCAGTGGAAGCACAGGATACACAGAATCACTAAAAAGCAGATTCAGCAGGAACTCAAGAAACCTCACAGTGACTCTACGAGGCAGAAACATGCAGATGGAAGAGGCAGCTGTATATTACTGTGTGATACAGAAACACAGAGCTGTGTAGTGCTGCAGTGCCTCTACAGAAACCTTCACACACAGATCCTGGCTTCAACAGTCTTCTAACAGTTTATAACATGAAATAAGCTTGAACTATTAAAATATTACGATATGGAACAGCATTTTTCCACCAGTATGTTAATAAGACACACCAGTTTATGTTTAGGGTTCAAAAAGAAAAACAACAGATTTTTGGTTGAGAGATTTGTGGACTAATAGCACAGGTTCAAAAATGTCAAACAGAAATTAAAAACAGGTTTGTCAGGAACGTTAAGGGTGTGTGATCAGTTCATGTGGGAAATATCATCAGTCCAGTTGCAAAGTTTCAAAGTCTGGTATTTGTGGAATATATTTTTTCTATCTTTCGTTGCAGATTACAAGAAGACATGAGACATGTGTGGACATGAGAGAGTTCAGAGGCATCATGTGTGCGAGGACTTCCTGTACCAGATTCCTAGGAGGTAGTGAGGATGGAGGAGGGAAAGGTTTGCTTTCTTTTGCCTCTGGAGGAAGTTAAATTGCTGCAGGTCTTTCTTGGCTAAGCAGGAAAATACTGAACATTTTTCAACAAGCAGCTCCAGTGTTACAATATGTAGCTAATTATTTTGAGTAAATACCTCATCTAATAAGGCTCACCTTAATTTAACATAACATATGAGAAAATTCTAGAAATAAGATTGTGTTTACACTATGCTCAGATTTCACTTCCCCCCAGACACACCTCACTTCCACATCGGGGGATGAGTGACTAATAATAATACATCTCTAATAGGAAATAAAAACTACATTGACTGAAATTAAATGAAATAAATGTGGTTTAGAAGTCCAGTGACCGGGACCGTGGCCATGACTGGGGCTCAGTGGAGGCTGTGACAGAGTCATTATACTTCTTTTACACATTTTTTTTTCATGTTTCATTTGAACAATAAAAGGTTTAGGGAGACGAGGATTTTTATGCAACAAATTCCAGAAGATGTTTAAAAATATATAGAATTTATTGTAAAGATGAATCAGAACTGCAGAACATTAAATAAGCACTGATGCAGCAACGTGACTGAAAAGACAACTTTAAGGGAATAATCTGCAGAGCCCAGTAGTGGATACACTGAGGAGAAATCAGCCGCTCTCAAGAATTCTAGATACTGTAAAAGTGTCATTTATTTATTTATTCACCTCTTTGTGGAACAGCTGTAGTTTTTGTACAGCACTGAAACCTCGTATGTCACTGTGCTCTTCTTGCACAGTAATACACGGCAGTGTCTTCAGTCTTCAGCCTGTTCATGTGCAGATACCCCTGGTCCTTGCTGTTGTCTCTGGAGATGGTGAACCTGCCACTGACTACGCTGGAATAATACTTCCTGTCACTGTCATACTCAATAACCGCAACAAATGCCAGGCCTTTTCCAGGAGCTTGTCTGATCCAAGCCATCCAGTAGCTGTCAAAGTCTAATCCAGAGGCAGTGCAGGTCAGTTTGTGAGATTCTCCAGGTTTGATGAGCACTGGTTCAGATTCAGTCAGTGTCTGACTGCAGGAATCTGGAATACAGGATTTTACAAACATAGGAATTAAAAAAACCTTTAAAAACACATTAAAGAATTTATTCTAAACATAAAACAGAGCCGGACTAATATTGAAAAAGCATCGATACAACAATGTGGATCAAAGAACTGCTCCACCCCATCTCACAGAAAGGATCTGATTAAATGATAAACTGATGATCTGAGTTGTGATCTCTTACTGCTGATGAGCTGCTCTTCTAAATATTTCAGCTTATAGGGCTGCAGGACATGTGAATTTACATAGTCCAACCCTAAATAAACTCTTCATATATACCAAGCTGTGAATGAAATTTTCAGAGTCTTCATATTTACAAAGTAATGTTGAATGTTATTCATCATCATCATCATCATCATCATTATTATTATTATTATTATTAATATCATTATTACTGTTGTTGTTGTTGTTGTTATTTGTTACCGCTGTTAATAATATTATTATAGCAATGTATTTTCTGTATTTCAGTTTTTTTATATCACTGATAGTAAACATGACACCCCTAAAATTTGAGGGATTTATTGTGCATGAATGTCACTCTTTGCTTACCCTGCCCTCTAGTGAAATAAAATAAGTGAATTAGTTGTGCTAATCCAGAATATGATTCACTTCAGTGACTGGTCTCTTAGTCAAATCACACAAGATGAATCTGTCCTTCACAAAACTGAGCACAGTGTCTTTACTACTTTTATCACTTTCAAGCCACTAGAAGAGTCTGCAGACCTGTTTGTACATGCACACGCTTTTTTTTTTTTTTCTTGAAACCAGACCAGTTATTAAATTGTAATAATTACCACATGTGATTTTCTGAGATGTGATTACCACATGCGATTTATTGCTGAAATGTCTGTCCTTTTGCATTTTCCTTCCTGTCTTTTGGTAGTTTTGTTCTTGACTATATAGGGTTAAGAGCAGTCTGAAGGTAGGATACTTGCTTATGGACCTATGGCTCAAGAGGTCCCAGGTTCGAATCCCATCTCAATCCCACTACCAGCACTGGGTCCCTGAGCAAGACCCTGAGTGTCTCCAGGGGGACTGTCCCTGAAATTAGGACCTGTAAGTCGCTCTGGATAAGAGCGTCTGCTAAATGCCGTAAATGTAAATGTAACTATATAAGAAAATTCAGGCCATACCTGACTCAGCACACCACCCACCTCTTGGTGCAGGTATTGGTTCTCTAACCTTGGTTATTACAGTGCTGTTCTCCCAGCAGGCTTCAGATGATCCAGAACCGAGTAGATCTCATGTCACTCCACTGTTCACTATTATTCCAGTTACTGTCCTTGTTTCCCCAAATCAAATTCAGACTAACACCTGCCTGAACATTTAAATAAGAACATGTGAGTGTAAATGTGCATTTCAGGCAACGTCAGTCTTGTGATGAAATTATTGCATAGTTTTAATGTCTTCATAAAATAAACAAATTATTTTATAAGCAACTGAACACGTTTGACATCTTTTCCAGAACTCTGTAGGCTCTTTAAAGGTTTTTTTTTTTTTTTTCCCACAAACTACAGTCTGACCATCCTGTTTTGGGGGTTAACATGTGGTTTGCACCTTAGAATGTAATCTCACTATTAAACACTTTGCCGTCAGAAGAACTAAAGATGTGAACAAGATGGTCTTACTGTGTTCTGACTGGTTAAACTCACTGATTCTGCTTTGCTGCTTATGTAGGGACTTAATATGAAATTTGCATAAAACATCAAGACTTTTCACTTTTTCAGTGAAGAGCGCCTCCTGCTGGACTAAGAACCTGAAGACATTTATGGCACCATCACTTGTAATTGTGGACACACTGTAAGTGATGTTTATAGAAAACAACAAACAACCACAAAATATATTTAAGTAAACCGGTCTATTAAAATATCTGTATATTAGAAACATTGATCTGTTAATTGTATTTGCCTGAGATTTTAAGACATTTCCTGAAATGTATTTTTTTTTTCAGAATTATTTTGATCTTTTTTTATGTATAAATGTATTTAGATGTATTCATGTGCATTTCAAAATATTTTAATATCTTAAACATAATAAAGATGTTACAGTTACCTGGATGTAATATAACAGTCTGATTTACAATGTTAGCACTATTTTTATTTCCAATAAAGAAAACACATGTAAAGGCACAAATATTCCTGCATACACTTATTAAAGCCTGTCCAGAAACAAAAGGCCAGAAAACTCCTTTAAATTGGGGGATTATTTGTGAAAACATGTTTATAGCCGATGTTCTGGTAACCACACTCTTCTGATTATATAACAACTCAAACTCTTTGACCTTCAGCTCACACTCTTTGATTTCCAGTGTACCTGGAAAGGTTATCTTGCACCTCTCTCTTAGAGGTTAGAAATATCATCATTGTGTGATTAGAAAAACAGCTAGAAATAATTTATAGAAAAATAGAATAATTTTGAGGCAATAAATAAAAAAATAAACAACAAGGAGCCATAGTGTGATATCATCAGTGAAAACATGTTTATCTTTCTTTTCTATTTTAATGCAGTCGGCTGTGTAACGGTGGCGGGGTACCGGAGGGACATCAGCTCGGAGCCAGGAGTTAGGAACATACTTTTATTGATCACACTTACAAAAACAAGGAACGGGGACTGCAGTTCTAAACACGAAACCCTAGAACTGAGGAACTGCAGTCTAACCCTAGATACGAAGTGGCCTATTCTAAGGTACCTATACTTAGTCATAGACACCCAGTTACTTACACCAAACCACCCGTTACGCATAGGCTAACCTACCTAACGAGCCGCGCTCTGTTCTGACTCATCGGGGCTTCAATAGTCAGCCCCAATGATGCACACCTGCCTGCCGGGGCTCAGGTGTGCTCAGTCAGAACAGAGCGCCCTCTAGCGTGCCCAAAACACCACACATGTGACAGAGAGCGCCCTCTAGCGTGCCCAAAACACCCCACTTGTGACAGAACCACCCCCCCAAAGGCGCGGATCCCGAAGTGCTAGAACATGGCCGAACCTCCGGGGGGGAGGCCAAAACAGCAAAACAAAAGTCCCTTGTCAGGACATACGGTCAGGTCCACAAAAAACATAAAAAGGGCCCCCGACCAGCCATGTCAGGCAGCTGGCGGTGGTGAGGGGAATCCCAGCAGTTCAGTCCATCTTTTCGACTGGTGCCTGAACCCGACCCTAGAGTCACTGGAGGAATCGCCTGGTTCAGGGGAACGCCTCGCCTTGGTGGAACCTGAAAGAGAGCTAAACACAGACCCTAAAGGGATCAAAGAGGAAGTCTTTTTCAAATAGTCCGAACCCTGTTCCCAACCCTTGCCTTCTTTGTTCTTCACGTCTCTTCTCACAGAATCCACAGTACAGAAGCTGTCGTTCACTTCCTTGAACTGAGACAGGTCATTGCTGCTGTCTGTTGGCTCCTTCCTCTTCTTGGCCATACTTCCCTGCTGCTTGGAGCTCAGTGAGGCCGCATCCCAGCTCCGGGTTCCACGACGAGGAGTTCCACTTGGACTCCTCCACGAACCGCCTTGTTCCGAGTCTGCTGAACTCGGAGGGTGAACTAACGGTAGGGAGTCATCTTGCTGCTGTTCAACCTCTGGAATTTTTCCTGGCTTCTCCATCAGACTGTTCTTCAGCTGCTCCGCGCTGGCGTTAACCACCAGGGTCCCAGCACGCACTGGTGTCTGTGGAGGAAGTCGAGATTCGAAGATCGCCAATCTTGCTTCCATACCACTAACCTGCTTCTCCAGCTCGCTGAGCTTACTGGCCTTATTTTGGACTTCTCTCAGTTCAGCCTGCAGAGCAACGCTGTGGTCCTGCACCCTTCTCAGCTCTGCTGTGGTCTGATTCAGTTGTTCTTCCATAGTGGCTATTTTGGCTTCCAGCTTCTCCTGAGTGGTTGGAGTCTCAACTCTCCTTGTTGTCTGGCACACAGTTTGGTCCCTCTGATCAACCGTTCTTTCCAGCCCCTCTCTTTGGACAGCCGTCACAGCTTGCAGCTGTATCCTAGAGGCCTCTCTAACCTCTCTGAACTTCGCGCTCCTTCCTTGAAGCTCACCTTTGTCTTGAGCCAGGGCTTTTCTTTCTGTTTCCATGGCTTCGACCTCCCTTTGGCGACTGGACATGAGTCCTTTGGTCCTCTCCAGCTGAGGAAGCAGATAGGTGATCCTTTCCTTGCGTTTCAACCCTTCATTCGTGACCGAGGCATTCACCTGTAGCATCGAGGCTTCTTTCACCATCAGCTGCTGGTAGAGCTCTGTCACCAACCCCTACTGTTCAGTGATCTGAACATTCATGGAGCTGATTTGTTCATCTCTGAGGTGAGATTGGATTGTCCTTGCAGCTCTGATCCGTTTGGCCAGATCCATTGCCTGCTTTCCTCTGAATGACTTTTGCAAGCACATTGCAGCATGTCTGAACAGCTGATACCTCTGCTTTTGTTGATGCCCAAACTTCCACCTTCTGAACCTCCTCTGAAGAACACTTGCTGCCCAGCACTGCTTCTTGATAACCAATCTTTGCAGGTGCATTCTTACGACAGCCTGAATCATGGTGGCAGCTTTGTGCTTTGCAGCAACATTCTTTTGAACAGCAAAACTCCTAAAAGCTGCCTGGATGCATATCACTGACCTTCTCAATACCTGGAATCTCTCATGTTCAAATTTACCCTTAGTGTAGGACCTAAAATGTCTTTGAATGATGATGGCTGACACCCTTATGGCCTGGTACTTAACTACCTCCCGGTGTCCTCTGAACGCAGCCTGAATCAGGGAAGCTGCCTGATGTTGCAGGATTACCTCCCTTCTGACCCTCTGACCTCTGAAGCAGGCTTGCAGGGACATTGCAGCAGAGCGCAATTTCAAGAACTCCTCACTCTGCTTTCTGGCATCAAGTGTGGAGCGATACCTAAGCTGGATGGCAATAGCAGCATACTTGACGCATAAATATCGTGTCCGAGCACAGTGAGCCCTGTACGCACATTGTATCACAGTTGCAGCATGGTGCTTCTGTTTCAGAGCCTGTCTGGTCTTCATCCCTCGGAATGCGGCTTGCAGAACAACAGCAGCCTTCCTTTTCTCCTTCAAAGACTTCATTTCAAGCTTCATCATCTTATTAGCTCGGTAATATCGCTGAACAGTCCTGGCTGCCCACAGTAGCTTCAGGTAGTGTTTTCTGCTCAATTGCTTCCTCACCTGTGCCTGAATGTTTACCGCAGCCTCATGTTCAATTCTCCTTTGCACCCGAACTTTCCTTTTAAACTTGCCACTAACCTGGAGCTGCTCCTTCTCTGCTTTCTGTGTAGCAGATGGCTTCGTGGTGCTGGGTTTGGGGGTCGACTTCTTGATGCCGCTTTCCTTGCTGCAAAGGGCTTTCTTGGTCGACCTCCCCGGTTGCACAGTGCAGGAAGTGGTCTCCACCATCCTCCTGCGCTCTCTGTCAGGAACTGCCTTCTTTGCCACTGCCTCGCCTCTCTGGTTGCAGGTGGCCTTCTTTGCATTCCTCTCGGTGGGCGCCGTGCAGTCGCGATGAGGCGCGGTGAACACCGTGCCTTCGCGTTGCGGTGCGGGGAACACCGTGCCTTCGCGTTGCAGCGCGGGGAACGCCGTGCCTTCGCATTGCGGCATGGGCAACGCCGTGCCTACGTGTTGCGGTGCGGGGAATGCCGTGCCTTCGCGTTGCGGCACGGTGAACGCCGTGCAGTCGCGTTGAACGAGGCAAGGCGCGTTTGATACCAACCTCTTGTTGTGATTCGCGCTGGCCGTGTTCCCGCTATCAGCTGCGTGCGGCGCTCTCTCCGCTGGCGGATCGTGGTTACTGGCATGTGGCGCTCTCGGCGCTGAATCTCCGCGTTGAACCGCGCGGTTGGCTTCGAGTTTCCGCGTTGAGGCGCTTGCGGCGTGGTTGGCATCGTGCTGACGCCAGCCGTCAACGAAGCCCCGCCTTCCATGTCGCGTGCGGAAAACAACACGCAGTCCAGCGTGTTGAGATAGCGCTGCGCCCTTGTAGCCTCGGAGATCAGCATCCGGAGACAAAGCGCGAACTGATCCATGCGAAGCTCGGGGTCTCGGATGATATCGAGTGGGAGCAGCGACATCGTATTCCTCAGACGGCGCTCCAGCTCCCCTGCCGTGGCCGCCGGCGTCCGTCGCACCCACTCCTCACCGTCCTGATGCTCGCGGAGGTCCATAGAAGTCGCCTCTGTCTCCCAGGTCTTCATCAGCTGCAGCGTCTGCTCGACAGCGTTCGCTGCCGCCCACAACACGCGCTCCTGCTCGCCCTCGTGGCTCGTGACGTCCAGGTACTGGCGGCTCATTTCTGTAACGGTGGCGGGGTACCGGAGGGACGTCAGCTCGGAGCCAGGAGTTAGGAACATACTTTTATTGATCACACTTACAAAAACAAGGAACGGGGACTGCAGTTCTAAACACGAAACCCTAGAACTGGGGAACTGCAGTCTAACCCTAGATACAAAGTGGCCTATACTAAGCTACCTATACTTAGTCATAGACACCCAGTTACTTACACCAAACCACCCGTTATGCATAGGCTTAACCTACCTAATGAGCCGCGCTCTGTTCTGACTCATCAGGGCTTAAATAGTCAGCCCCAATGATGCACACCTGCCTGCAGGGGCTCAGGTGTGCTCAGTCAGAACAGAGCGCCCTCTAGCGTACCCAAAACACCTCCTGTGACAAATACCTTATGCGTGATAGAGAGCGCCCTCTAGCGTACCCAAAACACCACACATGTGATAGAGAGCGCCCTCTAGCGTGCCCAAAACACCACACATGTGACAGAGAGCCCCCTCTAGCGTGCCCAAAACACCCCACTTGTGACAGGCTGACTACACTGTTATCAGGGCAGTTTGAGTGAAATGGAGATTTGAGATATTTGAGAATTTCTCACATTTGTTTTATCCCCATTTTGATTTATCAAGACTTATCAAGTGTGAAATATTGAATCCCACTGAATATACAGTAATAAACTGTTTTAGTCATATTTTATCAAATTCTGACACTGTTGTAAATAACAATGATATTGAGGAATTAAAATTTTGACTTCTGTTTGATATTTTATTACTTACAGATGTCTCAGCACAGGTGGATTCTTTCTTTCTTTCTTTCTACTTTTAGTTTCTAAAAAGTAAACTGACTGAGGTTTTCTGAGGACACAGTTTGTCTGTATTTTGATTATTATTAATTGGATGTGAATCTGAATTTTCCTTTTTTAAATGCAACGTTCCAAAAGAACAACAATGAGCTTCTTATGTATTCAAATAAAAACAGCCTGATTGTGATCATGTATCAGCTTCATAGCAGCCGCTGGGTTTTTGTAAGGTGTTTGCACTGGTTAGTCTCACTGTGAGAGTCTTGCACAGTAATACACAGCTGTGTCTTCAGTCTGCAGATTCTGTCCTTGTAATGTTACTGTGTTGGTTCCAGTATCTCTGGAGATGCTGAACTTGTTTTTCAGTTTATCACTGTAATATAGACTCCCATCATAATGGATATATCCAATCCACTCCAGAGCTTTTCCTGCAGGCTGTCTGATCCAGCCTGTGCGCTCACTCGTAACTGAGTATGAAACCTTGCAGTTTATAGTCAGTTTCTGGCCCGGCTGGACCATCATGGAACCAGGCTGAGTCAGTTCATAACAGCACACATCTGTAATGTAATATAATAATTAGTTGTAATAAAATAATACAGTTTGTTTGTAATCTCAGTCAAATCAGTTAATTTAAGAATAACTCACAGGATGCCATGGACACCAACACCAGTAGAACTGTAGAGAACATGGCTTGTGTTGAAGTTGAAGTTGATCTTTTTTCTAATCCAGAGCCCCATAAACTGTGTCTCCTCTCCTAAATAGGGAGGTCCAGAGTGGGAGGAGCTTGAATTTGCTTATTTAGTCACTCATGAGAGTTAAAAGTATTAGAAGGCTGAATTTAAATATCAGAGGAGTGAACTGTAATGGAAATGAACATGTCTTTGTATTGAAGCATAATTAGTTTTTAACTATTACGATTAATATTTTGGAGTTACTGTATTTCTCAAGAGATTGTCTAATGCACTTGATAAAAGTTGGGGAAATTGTCTTCCCATTTTTTTAGGAACAAAGATTTTTAAATACATTCTCTCGCTTCTTTGTTCAGAAAAGGATTCATTAAACTGCTGCTATTTTCTGCTCCTGAGGAACCAAATAATAAGCAGGTTGTTTGATCTCAGCACTCACACAGGGACAGTGGAGAAAACTGTTAAAGACCTCAGAGAAGTTTAACATCTCCAGTCCACCTGATGTGCATGTGTTTGGACTACAGGAGGAAACCGGAGCAGCCAGAGGAACCCCATACAGGCTCGGGGAGAACATGCAGACTCATTTCTGTTTATGTAGTTCAGTATATCTGTATATTTCTCAAACCATTAAAAAGGCAGAAATATTTCCTGTTGAAGTGGATACTAATGACAAATTAGGTTACTAATGACAAATTAGGTATTAGGTTAACCAAATTCTAATTTAATAAAATATATTGACATGTGATCTGGAACTTGGGACATTTGAGGATACAATGTACATTTTACCAAACATACACTTCAATCTTTAAACTTTATAAAGAGATTCTGTTTAAAACATGTGATAAAATAAACCTGTGATAAAAAAAAAAAAAAAACCCAATTTCCCATCTAAACTAAACATTAATTCACTCTTTTCTGTTTTTCTGTAGCTGTCTGTATGAGTCCCACCAGGTGAGCTTCCAGCACAGTAATACACTGCAGTGTCTTCAGGCCTCAGTTGACTCAGGCGAGGATAGAAATTTGAGCGGTTCTTGGATGCAGTGAACCTGCTCTGCAGGGCTGTGCTTTCGTCAGAATCAGAATAATAAT
>CM029394.1:7803322-7823746 GCA_017165825.1 Hepsetus odoe
AGCCATGAGGGCGAGCAGGAGCACGTGTTGTGGGCGGCAGCGAATGCTGTCGAGCAGACGCTGCAGCTGATAAAGACCTGGGAGAGAGAGGCGATTTCTCTGGACCTCCGCAAGCATCTGGACAGTGAGGAGTGGGTGCGACGGACGCAGACGGCCACGGCGAAGGAGCTCGAGCGCCGTCTGAAGATTGCGACGTCACTGCTACCACTCGATATCGTCCCGGATCCCGAGCTTCGCAGGGATCGGTTTGCGCTTTGTCTCCGGATGCTGGTCTCCATGGCTGCAAGAGCATAGCGCTACCTCGACACGCTGAACCACGTGTTTTTTTCCACACGCGACATGGAAGGCGGGGCTTCGTTGACGGCGAGCGTCACACAACGCGGAAGGATGACAGTCAACGAGCCCTACGTCATACAAAGCGGAACGTTGATAGTGGAGCCGCCCTGCGCTGTTCAACGCAGAGATTCAGCGCCGAAAGCGCCGCGCGACAATCACCGCAATCCGCCAGCGGAGAGAGCGCCACGCGCAGCTGATAGAGGCATTACGGTAAAGAATTCTCCCTGCGCAGCTAATGGAGGTGTTACAGTAAAGAATTCTCCCTGCGCAGCTAATGGAGGAGTAACGGTGAAGAATTCTTCCTGCGCAGCTAATGGAGGAGTTACGGTAAAGAATTCTTCCTGCGCAGTTAATGGAGGAGTAACGGTAAAGAATTCTCTTTGCGCAGCTAATGGAGGAGTTACGGTAAAGAATTCCTCCTGCGCAGCTAATGGAGGAGTTACGGTAAAGAATTCTTCCTGTGCAGCTAATGGAGGTGTTACGGTAAAGAATTCTCCCTGCGCAGCTAATGGAGGTGTTACGGTAAACACTGCGTTCAGCGCAGCCCAACGTGAGAACAAAGCGGTGAACACAGCCAGCGCGAATAACAGCAAAACAGTAGAAATAAACGCTCCCTGCACTCTTAAAAATGAAAGGAAGGCAAAGAAGGCCACCCGCAACAAGAGAAGCGAGTCAGTGGCTAAGAAGGCCATTCCTGACACAGAGAGCTGGAAGACGGCAGAGACCGCTTCCTGCATCGTGCAAATGGTGAGGTCGACCACGAAAGCCCTTCGCAGCAAGGAAAGCAGCATCAAGGAGTCGACCCCCAAATCCAGCACCACTAACCCGTCTGCTGCACAGAAAGCAGAGAAGCAGCAGCTCCAGGTTAGTGGGAAGTTTAGAATGAAAGTTCGGTGCAGATGAAGATTGAACATAAGGCTGCAGTAACCATTCAGGCACAGGTGAGGAAGCACTTGAGCAGAAAGTACTACCTGAAGCTACTGTGGGCAGCCAGGACTGTTCAGCGATATTACCGAGCTAACAAGATGATGAAGCAAGAAATGAAGTCTTTGAAGGAGAGAAAGATGGCTGCTGTTGTTCTGCAAGCAGCATTCCGAGGGATGAAGACCAGACAGACTCTGAAACAGAAGCACCAGGCTGCCACTGCGATACAATGTGCTTACCAATGTGCTTACTCGGACGCGATATTTATGCATCAAACATGCTGCTGTTGCAATCCAGCTTAGGTATCGTTCCACACTTGATGCCAGAAAGCAGAGGGAGGAATTCTTGAAATTGCGCTCTGCTGCAATGTTCCTGCAAGCCTGCTTCAGAGGTCAGCGGGTCAGAAGGGAGGTGATCCTGCAAAATCAGGCAGCTTCCCTGATTCAGGCTGCATTCAGAAGACACCAGGAGGTAGTAAAGGACCAGGCCATAAGGGTGTCAGCCATCATCATTCAAAGACATCATAGGCTCTGCATTAAGGGTAAATTTGAACATGAGAAATTCCAGGTGTTAAGAAGGTCTGCGATATGCATCCAGGCAGCTTTTAGAGGTTATTCTGTTCGAAAGAATGTTGCTGCTATGCACAAAGCTGCTACCATTATTCAGGCTGCAGTAAGAATGCACCAGCAAAGATCTGTTTTCAAGAAGCAATGTTGGGCAACAAGTGTTCTTCAGAGGAGGTTCAGAAGGTGGAAGCCTGGGCATCAACAAAGGCAGAGGTATCAGCTGTTCAGACATGCTGCAATTTGCTTGCAAAAGTCATTCAGAGGAAAGTGGGCAAGGGATCTGGCCAAACGGATCAGAGCTGCAAAGACAATTCAATCTCACCTCGAAGGTGAACAAATCAGCTGCATGAATGTTCAGATCACTGAACAGGAGGAGTTGCTGACAGAGCTCTACCAGCAGCTGACGGAGAAAGAAGCCTCGATACTACAGGTGAATGCCTCGGTCGCTAACAAAGGGTTGAAACACAAGGAAAGCTGGAAACAGCTCTTCTGGCTGTCACTCACGAACTTCATGCTGCAAGATCGAACAACCTGTCCTCCGTCTTGATTCTCCTTGGTCTCTCGGCGGCCCTTGACACAGTGGATCACCAGCTCCTCCTCACCACTCTCTCCAACCTGGGGATTGCTGGCACTTCCTGGCAGTGGTTCTCCTCATACCTACAGGATCGTCAGTACCAAGTTTCATGGCAGGGCCATCGGTCCACTCCACGAAATTTGACAACTGGCGTTCCCCAAGGATCTGTCCTTGGTCCCCTTCTATTTTCTCTATATACCAGCTCTCTGGGGAAGGTCATACTCTCTCATGGCTTCTCCTATCATTCTTATGCAGATGACACTCAACTCATCCTCTCCTTTCCCTCCCACGATCAACAGGTCTCTACCCGTATCTCTAACTGCCTGGCTGATGTCTCCGCATAGATGACAGCTCACCACCTCAAGCTCAACCCTGACAAGACTGAGCTTCTCTACTTCGAAGGCCATCAAACTCCGCGTCATGACCTTCTCATCTCCTTTGAGGGATCACTTATCGTCCCATCTCGATCGGCTAGGAACCTCGGTGTCACTTTCGACAACGAGCTCTCCTTCTCCTCCCACGTCCTTAATCTCTCTAGGTCCAGCCGGCACCTTCTTTTCAACATTAGAAGAATCCGTCCTTTCCTCACCACCCAGGCAACCCAACTGCTGGTCCAGTCCCTGGTCATCTCGAAGTTGGACTAATGCAACTCTCTTCTGGCAGGTCTTCCACTGAAGGCAACAAGACCCCTGCAATTGATTCAAAACGCTGCCACTAGACTTGTCTTCAACCATCCCAAGTTCTCTTCATCCACTCCTCTGCTGCGGGACCTGCACTGGCTCCCAGTGGCTGCTCGTATCAGGTTTAAAACTCTAACTCTCGCTTACAAGGCTACTAACAGCCTTGCACCATCTTATCTGTCTACTCTAATTAAACATCGTGTCTCTTCTCGTCCCCTCAGACCATCAAGCACTGCTCGGCTTGAACCTCCACCGTTGAAAAACAGAGGAAGACACGCATCAAGACTCTTCTCAGTACTGGCCCCTCAGTGGTGGAACGAACTCCCCCTGTTGGTCAGAACTGCGGAGTCTCTCGCTGTCTTCAAACGTAGATTGAAGACCCACCTGTTCACAGAATTTCTGAGGGACTAATCCCTCCCAACCATCCACTCTCCTACCCTTACTCTTTCTTTCCAAAAATCTCTACTCTTTCCTACTTCCCACCCCTGCTCCTCCTCTCAACAAAAAAAAAAAAAAAATGTATGATGTATACTTGTTTTAAGAGCTCTTAGCCTGTTACTTAGGTGGTACTAGCTAATCAACAGTTCTGATCTGTGCTGGTTACCAAGATGACGATCGATTGTGGAAATAAAGCACTGTTGTAAGTCGCTCTGGATAAGAGCGTCTGCTAAATGCCGTAAATGTAAATGTAAATGTAAATGTAGATTGGAAGTTTAACAGTGTGGCGGAGCAGCGTTATCATTAAGGGTTAGGGTTAGGGTTACCTAACCCTTTCTTCCTCATTTCTTCCACGTGAGGTTGTTGGTTATGTGAACACCAAGAAACTTGGTGCTCTGGACCATCTCCACAGGTGAGGTGTTGATGATAAGTGGAGTGTGGTCCTGACGTGATCTCCTGAAGTCAACAACCATCTCTTTAGTCTTGTCGACGTTCAGAGACAGGTTGTTGGTTCTGCACCAGTCCGTCAGCTCTTGTATCTCCTCTCTGTAAGCTGCCTCGTCTCCACCGCTGATCAGACCCACCACGGTTGTATCATCAGCGAATTTGATGATGTGGTTTGAGCTGTGCTTGGCTGCACAGTCGTGGGTCATCAGTGTGAACAGCAGTGGGCTGAGCACACAGCACTGGGCGGCTCCTGTGCTCAGTGTGATGGTGTTGGAGGTGCTGCTACTGATCCTGACTGACTGGGGTCTCCCAGTCAGGAAGTCCAGGATCCAGTTACAGAGGGAGGTGTTCAGGCCCAGCAGCCTCAGCTTCACACTCAGGTGCTGAGGGATGATGGTGTTGAATGCTGAACTGTAGTCGATGAACAGCATTCTGACATAACTGTCCTTTCTGTCCAGATGAGAAAGGGCCAGGTGGAGGGTGGTGGAGATTGCATCATCTGTTGAGTGGTTGGGACGATACGCAAACTGCAGGGGGTACCATGAGGAAGGGATCTGAGACTTGATGGGCCTCATAACCAGCCTCTCGAAGCACTTCATGATAATGGGTGTGAGTGCGACGGGACAATAGTCATTGAGGCAGGAGATAGATGGTTTCTTTGGCACTTGAATGATGCTGGTGGTCTTGAAGCACCTTGGAACAACAGTGGTGCTCAGAGAGATGTAGAAGATGTCAGTGAGAACATCTGCCAGCTGTTCTGCACATCCTCTGAGCACACGACCTTGAATATTGTCTGGACCAGCAGCTTTCCGTGGGTTGACTCTCAGTAGAGATCTTCTCACCTTGGCCGTGGTCAGACAGAGAATCTGGTCGTTCGGAGGAGGGGTGGTCTTCCTCATGATTTTGTTGTTCACTGCATCAAACATAAAAGCAGTTTAGCGCATCTGGGAGGGAGGGGTCACTGTCACAGGCAGGTGGAGATGTCCTGTAGTTGGTGAGGGCCTGAATGCCCTGCCACATGCGCCGCGTGTCACCAGTGTTTTTGAAGTGGCCATGGATTCTTTTTGCGTGAGCTCACTTTGCTGCTCTGATGGCCGACAGGTTCTCGCTGTTCTTAGGGCGGCCTCATCTCCTGACTTGAAGGCTTTGTCCCGGGTTCTCAGAAGTCTGCGCACCTCCGCAGTCATCCATGGCTTCTGGTTGGGTCGTGTTATGATGAACTTGGAGACAGTAACATTCTCAATGCACTTGCTGATGTAGCCAGTCACTGAAGCTGTGTACTCCTCCAGGTTGATGGAGTCACCGTAGGTTGCAGCTTCACTAAACATGTCCCAGTCGGTGCGTTCAAAGCAGTCCTGAAGAGCAGAGATGGCTCCTGTGGGCCAGGTCTTTACTTGCTTCAGGGTGGGCCTCACGCGCCTGACGATGGGTCTGTACGCTGGGATCAGCAGCACAGAGATGTGGTCTGAGTGTCCGAGGTGGGGGCGGGGCTCCGCACTGTACGCGCCTGCCATGTTTGTGTAAAGGGCAGATATTAGATTTAAATTAGATTTAAGAGCATGTTTAGATGATTCTCGGGTGGATTTGAAAGATTTAGAACCTGTAACCAAATTACATGCTGTCATTAAATCAAAATGGGGATAAAACAAATCTGAGAAATTCTCAAATATCTCAAAACTCCTTTTCACTTAAACTGCCCTGATAACAGTGTAGTCAGACGACTGCATTAAAGTATAAAATAAAGATAAAAATTTGCTCCTTGTTGTTTATATTTTTTTTTATTACCTCAAAATTATTCTATTTTTCTATAATTACTCTATAAATTATTTATAGCTCTGTTTTTCTAATCACACAATGATGATATTTCTAACCTCAGAGCTGAGTAGAGAGAGGTGCAGGACACTGGAAAGAAGGTCAAAGAGTTTGAGCTGTTATATAATCAGAAGAGTGTGGTTACCAGAACATTGGCTATAAACATGTTTTCACAAATAATCCCCCAATTTAAAGGAGTTTTCTGGCCTTTTGTTTCTGGACAGGCTTTAATAAGTGTGTGCAGGAATATTTATGCATTTACATGTTTTTTCTTTATTGGAAATATAAATAGTGCTAACATTGTAAATCAGATTGTTACATTATATCCAGGTAACTGTAACATCTTTATTATGTTTAAGATATTAAGATATTTTGAAATGCACATGAATACATCTAAATAAATTAATACATAAACAAAGATCAAAATAATTCTGAAAAATATACATTTCAGGAAATGTCTTAAAATCTCAGGCAAATATAATTAACAGATCAATGTTTCTAATATACAGACATTTTAATAGACCGGTTTACTTGAATATATTGAGTGGTTGTTTATTGTTTTCTATAAACATCACTTACAGTGTGTACACAGTTACAAGTGATGGTGCCAGAAATGTCTTCAGGTTTTTAGTCCAGTAGGGGGTGCTCTTCACTGAAAAAGTTAAAAGTCTTGATGTGTTATGCAAATTTCATATTAAGCCCCTACATAAGCAGCAAAGCAGAAACAGTTAGTTTAAGAAGTCAGAACACAGTAAGACCATGTTGCTCACATCTTTAGTTCTTCTGCTGACGGCAGCGTGTAAGTGTTTTAGCATTTTTAATAAAGACTAATATAAAAACATTATTTAATATAAATAATTTACTCTGCCTGTCTGGTTGGTCTCTCTGTGTTTAGGTGTTCACTCTCAGGTTGTTCTCACTCAGTCTGAGGGGTCAGTAACAGTGACTCCAGGTGGATCATACAAGCTGACCTGTGTCTGCAGTGGATTCAGTCTGAGCAGCACCAGCATGCACTGGGTCCGTCAGGCTCCTGGGAAAGGACTGGAGTGGATAATTTATTATTATTCTGAGAGCAGCAAAAGCTCAGCCCAGGCAGTGCAGGGCAGATTTACAGCTTCCAAGGACAGCTCGAACCTCTACCTTCACATGAGTCAGCTGAAGGCTGAAGACTCTGCAGTGTATTACTGTGCTGCAGACTCACTGTGGTGGGACTGATGTAGGAGGCTGTACAGAAACCCTGCAGGTACATAAGACAAGAAAACACAAAAGTTACACCAAATCATAAAATGACCACGACTTGCTCCAAATTACAAATGTTTGCTGTAATGAGAGTTCATACTCAATCAGCAGCTGTAACTCTATGTAACGGTGGCAGGGAACCGGAGGGACGTCAGCTCGGAGCCAGGAGTTGGGAACATACTTTTATTAGTCACACTTACACAAACAAGGAACGGGGACCCGAAACCCTAGAACTGGGGAACTGCAGTCTAACCCTAGAGACTAAGTGGTCTATACTAGGTTGCCTATACCTAGTCATAGACACCAAGTTACACATACCAAAACCACCCGTTACGCGTAGGCGTAACCTACCTAATGAGCCGTGCTCTGTTCTGACTCCTCGGGGCTTAAATAGTCAGCCCCAATGATGCACACCTGCCCGCAGGGGCTCAGGTGTGCTCAGTCAGAACAGAGCGCCCTCTAGCGTACCCTAAACACCTCCTGTGACATACCTTATACGTGATAGAGAGTGCCCTCTAGCGTGCCCAAAACACCCCACGTGTGACACTATAAATTTGGTGCTTTAAATAATTTTTATTGTAACACCCCCCCCAAAAATAAATAAAGGAAAACACTTTTAAGTGAATAAGTAAATTCAAAGTAGATAATTGTTGTTTTATTGAGATTATTAAAGGTTAATGTAGATTTTAATTAAGGCAGAGGCACGGGGGGAGTGAAGAAAAAGAAAAAGAAGATACACAGAACACAATGACACCAAACAGCGGTTCACAGTTCAACAGTCTGATGGTCAGGGGGATAAAACAGTTTCCCATCCTAGTAGTGGAGTCCCCCCCTCGGATCCTCTCATAAACCATTGTATCTACCTCTCATGTTTACACACAATCATTTTATTATTATTTTTTCATTTGCACTTTTTCGACAGTTCTGCTTCCTCAGCCTGCAGCTCTGTACAGTCTAGTTCATCATGTGCTTCCTGTTTCCTGTCAGATGTTTCTTCTCTTGTGTCCTGTGTGATGTTGATGTCCTCTCATGTGCTCCAGAATCACACTGACACAGAAACGCTGCTTTGAATGCTGATCAATAGCTGCGCAACCACATGAAACACTGGGCTGAGTTTACATTATAATGTACGGAAATATGTACAGTACTGTGCAAAAGTTTTAGGCAGGTGTGAGAAAATGCTGTGAACAAAGAGTGCTTTCAGAAATGGAAGTGTTGATCATTTATTTTCATCAATCAACAAAATGCAGTGAATGAACAAAAGAGAATCTAAATCAGATCAATATTTGGTGTGACCACCCTTTGCCTTCAAACAGCATCAATTCTTCTAGGTACACTTGCACACAGTTTTTGAAGGAACTCGGCCGGTAGGTTGTTCTAAACATCTTGGAGAACTGAGCACAGATCTTCTGTGGATGTAGCTTCCTCACATCCTTCTGTCTCTTCATGTGATCCAGACACAGTCGATGATGTGGAGATCAGGGCTCTGTGGGGCCAGAAGAACTGATGCTGCTCTGAAGGCAAAAGGTAGAAACCAGATATTGATTTGATTTAGATTTTTCTTTTCTTTTTTCTGTAAATTGAAAAAAATAATCATTATTTATATTTCTGAAAGCATTCTTTGTTTACAGCATTTTTTCCAGCTACCACCGTGACCCGGTCCTGGATAAGCGGTTAGAAAAATGGATAGATGATTTTTTCTCCCCTCACTTACAAAAGCAGACTTTATACAAAAGATCAGCGGTTGGTCTGTTTAAATTATTTTCAGCCATTATTCAAAATACACAGTTTTGCCTTAATTTTAATTTCTTAAGCCTTTAAAGCTAAATAAAAATAATCTTTTGATATTTTAAGACTACACATTTTTTATGAATTTTTTATGGAATTGAGGTGCAGATGCGATACGTTTACTCTGACACAGACCAAGCGGCGATCACAGACACAGACATTCAGAAACAGCAGCGAACAGACGAGGCTGGGTCGGACTGGAAGGTTTGAAACACTCTGCTACCCAGGTTTTACCCAAGTTTTTACCTTTTTTTTTACTTTTATGCCCTCTGACTGACTTCTTGTCTGAGTTAAAACATGAAACATTTCTATTACTTTTTGCTTCTATACCATATAAAGAGTTCACTATCGTCTTGTGACCTTCCCTTTCACTCTTGTGCTGGTACCTGTCTGTCACAGGTCACGCCTGCCGCTCATGAATCCTCAAAGATCAGAGGATGCTCCTGTATCGGTCCAGCACATTTAGCTGTAAACAGGTTGCTTCTAACTAGCTCTGAATGTAAAGTCATTTATAAATTAAAAACCCAAAAGACAAAAAATTAAGGGTAGGATTATGAAAATCACTAACCCCGACATCATTTATAAAACTGACCATTCATTGCATTGTTTGGGGCTATTAAAGGAAATAATATGAAGGGTGATTTTATGTTTTGTTTTCAGGGTTGCATCTAAAAAAAGGAAAGTGCGATTGGTAGAATTATTATTATTATTATTATTATTGTTATTATTAATAATAATACTAAATAATAAACCCAGAATGAATACATGAGTGTGAACGAAGGAGGGATACATGAGGGAGTAACTATTACAAACTCTGATGTTTTTCATTGGTGAGAATTTTATGAGTGTCTTCATTTTAAAAATGCAATTCTGTATTTTAAGGATTCTCAAAAATTTTTAAAGGATGCATGTTGGGAATGGCCTTCTGTTTTGATCACGGATGATGTGTTGTGTTTTCTGTCATATACAGAGTGTATTTCAGAGAGCCTTGCTTTGGCTTTATGAATAGTGATGCATTTTTAAGTTTGACCTCTACTGCCTGGGCATTACTGTAGTCTGCTTTCTTAAATACTTTCTTAAAGTCTTTAAATGATGATGTGATGATGATGTGACTTAAAGTCTTAAATGATGTGATATTTCAAATGAAATGAAATTCATTATTTTAAAACAGTTTGTGTTTCATTTTATTTCTGTCATTTCCATGTGTGGTGTTAAGGGTCTAGTGCTACCATCACTGGGTCCCTGAGCAAGACCCTGAACCCTGAGCTGCTCCAGGGGGGACTGTCCCTGTAATTAGGACATGGAAGTCGCTCTGGATAAGAGCGTCTGCTAAATGCCACAAATGTAAATGTAAATGTGTATTTTTATAAGAAGACATTATAAGTAAATTTATTTCTCTAAGAAAGATACATTCGCTCATTTAAACTATGAATTAATCAATCAGTAAAAACTGTAACAAATACATGAATTCTAGTACTGTTTAGGATGGCTACTGGACTAATGTTTTCTAATAATCCTTTTTTTTTTCTCCTTCTCCTTTCGGTTCTTTATTTGAAATGAGGAGGGTTCATGCAAAACACATTTCCTTCTCTTTCTCGCTCTCTCACAATATATGAAACTTCATCGCACTCAGACTCACTGAAAACACACAGTGAGGACATCAAACATGAGCTTCATCATTGGATTTGCACTCATTGTAACATGTCTAGAAGGTAAAAAGTAGTTCAATCATCTAACTGATGTCATGCTCGTATTTCCTGTTGTTTGTTTCTTAGATATTTGTACTATTTCTTTATTTCACAGGTGTGAGGAGTCAGACACTGACCGAGTCTGAGCCTGGTGTCATTAAACCAGGAGAATCTCACACACTCACCTGTACACACTCTGGTCTGGACGTGAGTAGCTATTATTTAGGATGGAACAGGCAGACTGCAGGGAAAGGACTGGAGTGGATTGGAATTAGACATGGCGATACTACATACTATGCACAAGCCCTTCAGGGAAGATTCACAATCACCAGAGACGACAGCAAGAAGCAGGTGTACTTACACATGAGCAACTTAAAGCTTGAAGACACAGCTGTGTATTACTGCACCCGGTAGACACTGCAGTACAGCTGGCTGTGAAGTTGTACAAAAACTGAAATGGGAACGTGTCACATATGTGGTGTTTCTGGCACATGTGAGGTGTTTTGGGCACACTAGAGGGCGCTCTGTTCTGACTGAGCACACCTGAGCTCATAAAGGCACAGGTGTGCCTCATTGGGGCTGACAATTTAAGCCCAGATGAGTCAGAACAGAGCGCGGCTCATTAGTTAGGCTAAGCCTACGTGCAATAGTGGTATTTGGTTGTGGTTTTATTGTTTGGGAACTTGGTATCTTGATTTAGACTGCAGTTCCTCGGTTCTTAGTTTTTGATTAGAACTGCAGTCCTTGCTTCTGGTTTTTTGTATCTCTGGATAATAAAACTACGTTCCGAACCCCTGGCTCTGCACTGGCGTCCTTCCGGCACCCCGCCACCGTTACAGAAATGAGCCGCCAAAACCGGGACGTCACGAGCCTCGAGAGTTGGTGAGAAGAGCACGAGCGTGCCCTGGGAGCCATGGTTGAGGAACTGCCATTGTGGTAGCTGGGGTGTTGCGAGCAGAGCGGTGGAGTACAGAGAGTCACCGCCACTGAGCTCTCACGACGCCTGAACCTGCTGAGTCACTCAATCCAGCTCGCTCCCTCTCTGGAGGCCAAAGAACGTCTTTCAGGCCAAGACTTTCCAGTGAGTCGGACCATTCCTCACGGGACCCCCATGATGAGTCAGGGAGGACAAGGCTTTTCCCTACCGCCAGCTCCTTGACCGAGGTACCCATAACGGTTAGGTCTCTTCTGAAATCACCCGCATTGATTCCTGCTTTGGAACACTGGCAGAGAAAGCCTCTGGTGGTGATCCTGTCCACAGATACTTCAGGTAAGAATATAAACGTGTATCACAACAGAGAAGACCCAGAAATTAAGCTTCGGGATTATGTCCTCTCCACATTCCCCGTATCAAGGAGGAAAGCTAAGATTATTCAGAATCCCCTGCTCTCCGCTGAAACCTATCGGCCTATTCGGCAAGGACTTCTTAGTGAACCTGTTCTGAACATACCCGTACATATTGCTGAAACTGTATATGTTCCCTCCGCCCAGTCAAAGTTACAGAACCAGACAACCACATCAAGAAATCTGACTCCCAGTCTCGTTCATCATCAACCACGTCCATCTATTACCTCAGGCATCATCTCTGGAACAGACTGCCCTTCATGGATCTCTTCCCTTGTTTCAGTGCATTCCGTAAGTAAAGTCGCAGAAATTGAGTCTAGTTCCTCAGAAGTACTCAATTCCCTTGACCTTAGCCTTTCAGAGAATGATCCAGAAGAGGAGTGCTCCAGAGGCTTTGTGGAAGCTACTGATGGTGACAATCCAACAGCCCAACTTGATGTGCCTGTGGGGGATCCACAGATATCAGAGGCTCCGGAATTAGTCAAACCCCCTCCTACTCAGAGGAGAGGAGCAACTCAGGTTGCCAAGGGTAAGGTCAGTACAAACAAAGCACGAGTTACCATGCCTCTCAGAGATGGAAGCACACAGTTACCCCGGCCTCCCAGAAGCCAGCAGTGCCAGAGGAGAGCAACAGCGTTCAATGCAGCAGTGGAGGAATACCTTTCCTTTATTGCTGTCAGTGCCCCCAAAAGAGTCTTTGCACCAGCTGTTCTTCCCCCAAACCTCCTGCTAAATGCCCACATGAGTATCATCCCAGTTGGCACAACATTATAACTAGGTACCAATCAGCACCTGAAAGTTCCAGAGCAGAAACACGCCTTGCCGGTTGCACTGCTTCCCAACACTGTACCCATAACACGTCCCTGCTATCAGTATCCTCAGAACTTGTGGCCCGTACATTTGTATGAAAGAGACGAAAAACTCCCCACCTTGGATTACGAAACGAAAGTCATGGAAAGCGAGAAGGACCGAGACTGGAAGCGGAGCACACACAGGGTAACGAACTCTTCCCCTTCTAACCACAGAGAGTCTCTTGTATGTAGCTCTATTTCAGGTGATGACCAGACAAGGCTCCCGAGCCCATCAGCTGCGTCCCCCAGAGGTCCCAGTATGGAGTCAGAAAGACGGGAGACAGAGGAAACACGGGACAGCAGAAAGACACAGAGGGAATGCTCCGCTAAACACCAGTACGAAGGGGACTTGGTTATCAGGATATGGACTGAAACTCTGGGGTACCCATCTCCGCCGCCAACAGCCCAAGACATGGCTGGTCAGAGGTCCTTTTGTGTTAGTGTTTTGTGGACCTGACCATATGCCCCAAAAAAGGGCACCCCCCCACTGTTACAGAACGTTAACAATAAGAGTCAGTGAGGCATTTACAGCTTCATATAAAGAACCTCTTCTTATAAAGAACCTCTTCTCCTCAGTGTAAAAATTCAACAACAATCAAACACTTCAGATGCTTTAAAAATACATATTCTAGACTTTAGTTTAAAGTTATTTGCATACATTTCTGTTGCACCGTGTAGAAATTGCAACACTTTTTATACTTAGTCCCCCTCATTTCAGGTCATAATGTTTGGGACAATTGCCTTCATGGGTGTTTGTGATTGCTCAGTTGTTTCATTGCTTCTTCAGTGCAGAGATAAAATACTTGGGCTTCAACCATTTATAGTCTGTAGATCCCATTGTTCAACATGAGGAGAAAAACTGGGCCAGTGAAACTCAGTGGAGCTATTATGAGGCTGAAGAACAAGAGTAAAACTATTAGAGACATTTAGAACATTAGAGCATCAGTTAATTACCAAATTCAACTGTCTGGAACATCATTAAGAAACAAGAATGCATAAGCTCTGTAATTGCAAAGGGACTGGAAGGCCAGGGAAGATCTCTGCTGCTGGTGACAGAAACATTTGTTAATTAAGTCCCCAAACGCCCGTCCAACAGATCAGAAGCAGACTTCAGTCTATCCACAAAAAACTTCATTCACAGAAATAGTGAGATTACACTCTAAGATACAAACCACAGTTAACCACAAAAACAGGATGGTCAGACTGTAGTTTGTGGGGAAAATACAAAAAAAAAAACTTAAAAGAGCCTACAGGTGTCTGTATCAAACTTGTTCAATTGCTTATAAAATGATTTGTTTATTTTATGAAGACATTAAAACTATGCAATAATTTCATCACAAGACTGACGTTGCCAGAAATGCACATTTACACTCACATGTTTTTATTTAAATGTTCAGGCAGGTCTGAATTTGATTTGGGGAAACAAGGACAGTAACTGGAATAATAGTGAACAGTGGAGTGACATGAGACCCACTTGGTTCTGGATCATCAGAAGCCTGCTGAGAGAACAGCATTGTAATAACCAAGGTTAGAGAACCAGTACCTGCACCAAGAGGTGGGTGGTGTGCTGAGTCAGGTATGGCCTGATTTTTCTTATATAGTTACATTTACATTTATGGCATTTAGCAGACACTCTTATCCAGAGCGACTTACAGGTCCTAATTTCATATAGTTAAGAGCAAAACTACCAAAAGACAGGAAGGAAAATGCAAAAGGACAGACATTTCAGCAATAAATCACATGTGGTAATCAGATCTCAGAAAATCACGTGGTTATTAATACAATGTAATAACTGTGGTCCGGTTTCAAGGCCAAAAAAAAAAAAAAAACGTGTGCATGTACAAACAGGTAGAAGTTTACAGACGTCTTCTAGTGGCTTGAAAGTGATAAAAGTAGTAAAGACACTGTGTTCAGTTTTGTGAAGGACAGATTCATCTTGTGTGGTTTGACTAAGAGACCAGTCACTGAAGTAAAGAAAGAATATTTTGGATTAGCACAACTAATTATTTAGGGTTGGACTATGCAAATTCACATGTCCTGCAGCCCTACAAGCTGAAATATTTATTTGAGCAGCTCATCAGATAAAATAAATTCTATATATTTTTAAACATCTTCTGGAATTTGTTGAATAAAAATCCTCATCTCCCTAAACTTTTTATTGTTCCAATGAAACGTATAACGTATACTTAAAGTATAATGACTCTGTCACAGCCTCCACTGAGCCCCAGTCATGGCCACGGTCCCGGTCACTGGACTTCTAAACCACATCTTCCACAGCGCCCATTCATCACAGCCCAATTCATCACAGCCCAATCCCACAGACCTGGCCAGCCAGGTACTTAAAGGCAGACTCGTCTGTTCTATGTCCATATTACACTTTTGTTTGCTTCCTGACTGATTCGTTAAATATTAAAGTTACTAGATTGCTGCCTGGCACTCCTCCTTCCCCCTTTTTTCATCATGACAGACTCTAAAACAAATTATTTATTGGTTGCTTGATTCTTTGACTGCAGCAGAATAACTGAACAGCACATGCAGTTCTGTAAATAGAATTTATTTAATTTAATTTCAGTCAATGTAGTTTTTATTTCCTATTAGAGATGTATTATAATTAGTCACTCATCCCCCGATGTGGAAGTGAGGTGTGTCTAGGGGGAAGTGAAATCTGAGTATAGTGTAAACACAATCTAATTTCTAGAATTTTCTCATATATTATGTTAAATTAAGGTGAGCCTAATAAGATGAGGAGTTCATTCAAAATAATTAACTACATATTGTAACACTGAAGCTGCTTGTACAAAAAATGTTCAGTATTTTCCTGCTAAGCCAAGAAAGACCTGCAGCAATTTAACTTCCTGCAGAGGCAAAAGAAAGCAAACCTTTCCCTCCTCCATCCTCACTACCTTCTAGGAATCTGGTACAGGAAGTCCTCGCACACATGATGCCTCTGAACTCTCTCAGGTCCACACATGTCTCATGTCTTCTTGTAATCTGCAACGAAAGATAGAAAAAATATATTCCACAAATACCAGACTTTGAAACTTTACAACTGAACTGACGATATTTTCCACATAAACTGATCACACACCTCGTAACGTTCCTGGAAAACCTGTTTTTAATTTCTGTTGGTCATTTTTGAACCTGTGCTATTAGTACACAAATCTCACAACCAAAAATCTGTTATTTTTCTTTTCGAACCCTAAACATAAACTGGTGTGTCTTATTAACAAACTGGTGGGAAAATGCTGTTCCATATCGTAATATTTTAATAGTTGAAACTGTTGAAGCCAGGATCTGTGTGTGAAGGTTTCTGCAGACACACTGCAGGACTACACAGCTCTGTGTTTCTGTATCACACAGTAATATACAGCTGCGTCTTCCATCGGCATGTTTCAGCCTCGTAGAGTCACTGTGTGAGGTTTCTTGAGTTCCTGCTGAATCTGCTTTTTAGTGATTCTGTGTATCCTGTGCTTCCACTGCTGCAGATAAATCCAATCCATTCCATGTGCAGTAGCTTCTGTCAGTCAAGGAACATCCAGAAACTTTACACCTGAAGTTTAAGGACCGCCCAGACTGGACAACCAGGTGAGCTGACTGAACAAAACCAACTTGCCCAAAAACATCTGCAATGAAAAAACACAAAAACAAGTAAAACCCCCCAAAAATAAAAACATAAAAACTTTATCAAGTGTTATTTGCCATTTAATAATAAATGTCAATATTGAGATGAACTTACAGGATGCAGCTGGAAGAAGCAGCAGAAAACATGCACCGTTTGGTAACACGGTCTCTGTTGAGGCAGAACTGGTGGGATCTGTTTTCAGACTGGTGGGATCTGTTTTCAGCCCCAGTTTTAGGAAGAGAGGTCATTTGTATAAAGAAATCAATAATGTCCAAATTAGGGCTGTTTATGAGTGTGCTGGGCAGCTACTAATAAACTAATGATACATTATCCTATAAAAGCATCGTTTTTAAACTTGCTGAAAATCATTTCTTATGTTTCTTTTTTAAAAACTGTTTGATGTTAACTTTCTTTAGAAAAATGCAATAGTGCAGATTAACTCAGATTAACTCATATGCAGATTGACAGCGTAAAACACTGGGCAAAATGTAACTATTTGCAGGAGCAACTGCTTCTCTCCTGTGGGAACTCAATGGTGTGAGACACTGTAGGACAGGGACAAAAGTAAAGGGATTTTTGCTCTAACATCAGAGTCATACAGCAGTTGCTTTGGTTTGGCAAAATGCCAGATGGTCTAACTGATCACAAAGCTGGTTGTAAAAAGTGTTACAATCTGATATAAATGATAAGTTCTCTTCAGATCTCTTCATCTGAAGATGATTTGTCTTCTGATCATTTGCAACCTGTGTCTGCAACCACAAACCAGACATTAAATTAACTGTAATATCTATCAGCATGTTTACACTGTTTAAAGAATAAAAATCCAAGCAGAAAGTGAAAGTCGTAGGTTTTGGTGAAAAAGCTCTCAAAAAAGCTTATGAAAAAGACAAAATTTCCTGGTGAGAGATTTTGTCTGAATGGATGAAAATGATGTTTCAAGTGAGCAACAATCAAGACAAGACGTCAAGCAAGAAAGACCCTTAAATGAAATTACTGAAACTACAGGAAAAGGCAGGAACTCTTAGTGAAAGGCTCAGAACTAATACCAACAATATCAAACTTCATTAATAAACAGAAAAACATGAATTCATCCCTTTGTTAAACTGCATGAGGTTAAAACACTCATCTGCTGTGAGCTGTGAACACACCCTGTTCAAATACAGACTGGTTTATGGAGCGTGATTCTGAGTGTCCCTGCTATCAGTCATCTCTCAGACACGTCCACTCTCTACTGAACAGTCTGCTCTTATGAAGCATTTATGAGCTTCAACATGAAGATGAGTCTCTCTTATCTTGTGTTTATGGTACTGGTTTCATGTAAGTTCCTAACTTTTTGACAATGTTATTTTATTCACTTAATTTATTTGTACTATTTGCCAGCTATAATAATATATAAATTTTTAGCCTGGATACAATTTTAGTTCAATATATTTAATATATTTCTATTTGATATTATATGTATCTATTTGTTTGCTTACTTGTTTCTATGTTTGTACCCCAGATACTCATGGACAGTCACTGACCTCCTCTGAGTCTGTTGTGGAAAAACCAGGGAGTTCAGTCACGCTGTCCTGCTCTGTGTCTGGACTTTCTATGAGCTGGTTAGGATCCATCAGAAACCTGGAAGAGGACTGGACTGGATCGGACGCATTGATGATGGAACAGGCACTGTATTTGCTCAGTCCCTGCAGGGTCAGTTCTCCATCACTAAGGACAGGAGTAAGAACATGCTGTACCTGCAGGTGAAGAGCCTGAACGCTGAAGACACGGCTGTGTATTACTGTGCAGGAGACTCACACTGACACACAAAGCTGGAGACCCGTATAAAAACCTGTTCCAGCACAGTCTCACTGGATAAGTGTGACGGAGGAGCGCTACTCAATATTTTGCTCTCTATTCTACATTTGAAGTGTAATAAAATGTGATATACACTATAACATCATTTTAAGCATCATATCTTTTTATGTGAAAAGTGATAACCCTTGTCATTGCGAGGTCACAGCACAACACACAGTGAACCACAACGAAATTGGACCTCTGCATTTAACCCATGCAAACACGGTGCAGCTATTGAAAATGCCCAGGGAGCAGTGACGGGGACAGTACCTTGCTCAAGGGTACCTCAGGGCAACTTACTGGTGAGGGAATTGAACCCACAATCTTCCAACTCCCTAACCACTAGACCACCACTGCCCCAAAAGCTTTTTTTCATTTATTGTGTAGTTTTGGAGTGGATCATGCACTACTATACTGAATCTTACAAAAGCTCAGCCCAGGCAGTGCAGGGCAGATTTACAGCTTCCAAGGACAGCTCGAACCTCTACCTTCACATGAGTCAACTGAAGGATGAAGACACTGCAGTGTATTACTGTGCTCGATGCTCACTGTGGTGGGACTGATACAGACAGCTGTACAGAAACCCTGCAAGTAAAATGGAGGAGCAAAAAAACAAGGCAAAATTACCTCTGAGAGAAGATAACTTTATCTTTTACTGAACTATAAAGATAAATGTGTTTATGTGATTAAAATATTGTCCCCTTAAAAAACTAGAGCCAAACATCTATTTTAACTCAAGTTAAGTTAATCTTAACCAGGTCTGAATGTGGTAAAACAGTGAGATAATGACATCACTCTACCACATTAATCTCACTCCACCACTTCAGACAAAAAGAAAGAGGAAGGAGAGAGATGGTGTTTCACTGCTTCTTGTTCTGTAAACAAACCTGTTGTTACAACCTGGATAACAAATATCCAGCAGCGTTCAGACCTTCAGTACATCTCATTAACAATAAACCTAAATGTTATTATGTCATTAGAGCACATTGTAATTTGGTTTTTCAATGGAAGAAAATAACGAGATGCAATTTTTAAAAAATGGGACGATGAAGTTGATCATTTGATCAGTTGATCATGAAGTTGTGCACATCAGAACAGTCATCAGAGAGTTTAACAGTGTGATTACCAGAATATTCATTACCAGCATGATCTCCCCTTTCGTTTCCCACTTTGTAAAGATATATTTAAGTATATTAGGTTGCACTAATATTGTGTAATAACAATTCACTTGAAAACATATTAAAGTCACTATAAAAAAAACTTTACCAATACCACACACACACAAGGACAAGTTAAAAGCATTTGTTGAATCCATTCCACTGTAAAGTCACTGCAATGTTTTTTTTTCTTTATCCTGAAATATAAAGAACCTTGGTTCTTGTTCATTTAGGATGCTGACGTTCTCAATGTTCTCATTTAAACCCCACCTGTTTCACCTCTGAATCCAAAAACACATCTTACTGGCAAATTGGTCATTATTACATTACATCATTGATTCATCAAGTGTTAAGTCCTATAATCTACTATACACTAAAAGTGTGTAACATCAAAACATCTTCAGAATAATTTCAGTTTTTTGGAGAAGCATCCTGGACCTGGAAGCACATCCTGCAGCTTAACTTCAAAGCACTTTTGAAGGCTCATCAGAAATGTGAAGCAATTGTTCAGCTGAACGCTGCTGCAACACCGCTCATAGTGTGTGTTTAATACAGACACACACTCTAACCAAACCACACGGACCCTGATTGTTTCTGTATCACTCAGTTTAAGATATAAAGCAGTGTGTCTCATAGTCAGAGCTCCTTTGTGTCTTCTACTCAGATGTCCATGGCATACAGGCTGAGTTTGACTCCTGCTCAGGTGAAGAGCACTGGAGGATCAGTGAGGGCGTCCTGAGAGGTTTCTGGTTCTGTCCTCTCTGATTGTGACACAGCCATAGAGTGGATTGGGATTCTTGGGGGAAATGGAAAAGTCAGATATGGTGCTTCCCTTGAGACTCGCTTCACAATCTCCAGAAACAGAACAGATACGTGCTTTTAGAAATCACCAGCCTGGAGGCAGAAACACGGCACAGTGTGAGCACCTACACACATCAGTTACATCACCTTTTTTAATCCAAAAAACATTTAAAGTAGTTTTTTTAATGCTAGTCAGGATGGATGTCCTAAAAAATGGTACAGGGAAGAAGCAATGAGTGAATAATGGGAATATAGTGTGAATTCCTTTTAGCACTGAATCCACTCTAATGCTGTCCTGGTCCAGTGTAGAACTACAGTACT
>CM029394.1:7824246-7841364 GCA_017165825.1 Hepsetus odoe
TGAAGTTATTCATTCATCACAGACTGTAAACTTCTCTTCTGCACAAACTCACATGAAACAATACATCTGTTTAAAGATATGAAGTTATAAAGCAATAAAGATAGTTGGTAAAACAAAATGTAGAAAAAACTTTATCTAAGAGCAATTCTTCAATAACCATCACATTTACTACAGCCTTTCAAAAAAGCTGGTATAAACCTACATTCATCTACAATAAAGTGCATTAATTTTACTTATTAACTAAAATATATTTTATAGCTTATTTAAAGAACCAGTTATTTGAAATGTTTGAAATGAAACATGTAGAGGAAGAAATGAAGACGGGTGAAGAAGAAGAAAAGCTCATTAATTAAAGCATGAGACCTCATTACAATACAAACACCAAACGTGACCAAAAAAATGACATTAAATTGTAGCAAATAGGGGTCATCCTGGGATTGTTTTAAACTGGTCACTGGTTGCTGGTTTACCTTTAGTTTTTTCTTGTCTTATGTACATGCAGGGTTTCTGTACAGCTGTCTGTATCAGTCCCACCACAGTGAGCCTCGAGCACAGTAATACACTGCAGAGTCTTCAGCCTTCAGTTGACTCATGTGAAGGTAGAGATTCTAGCTGTCCTTGGAAGCTGTAAATCTGCCCTGCACTGCCTGAACTGAGCCTTTATCAGATTCAGTATAGTAGTGCATGATCCACTCCAGTCCTTTCCCAGGAGCCTGACGAATCCAGTGCATCCTGTAGTCACTCAGACTGAATCCACTGCAGGCACAGGTCAGCTTGTAGGATCCACCCGGCGCTACTGTTACTGACCCCTCAGACTGTGTAAGTACCTGTGACTGAACACCTGGTAATGAAAAGTGAAATAAAAAAATCAAGTAAAAGCAAAGAATGAAGCTCATCAGTGAACATGAAGGATGTGAAAAAGACTAAACTCACAAGAAGTCAAAACCAGCAATAAAAACACAGGAAACATTGTTTCTTCTGAAGATATCTGAGTGTCCGAGCTGGGGTCCACAGTTCTCAGGATGTTCTTCTTCACTCGGTGTCTTAAAAAGGATGATGTTGTTTCATTTGCATCAACACAACCAGCTGGTCTGCACGTTTGCACTTTTTTGAGGTTTCATTTATTTATTTATTTATTTATTTATTTTGCACTAGGTTGTACTAAGTCGTGCTAAAGGTCTTAAAATCTTTTTCGGATCTCTTTCAGTTCAGATTTTTTATATCATTATAACATTTGTGATGATATGATATTTTATTCATTAGGTAACATTACTAAAATTATCCAACCAAACAATTTCTGTTCTGCCAGCAGAAAGTTCAGAAAGAACACTTAACATTTCTTAGTCAAAACTGACTAATGAAAAAAAAAAGCAGAATGTTTGAAGTGTTATAGAATCTATGTCAGTGAATCAATTAAGCCAGTAATCAGTAATCAGCACTCGGCTTGTTTTTCTGGAAGGGCCTCACCAGAGTTAGTACACTTGATCAAATGTACTAAAATGTGTAAACAATATAAAAAAGAGCAGGGTACATGTAGTTGATAGACAGGGTACATGGAGTTGTTGGACAGGGCACATGTAATTGTTGGACAGGGCACATGTAGCTGTTGGACAGGGCACATGTAATTGTTGGACAGGCCAACACACATGTTACACACTTTTTAGTGTATAGTAGATTGTAGGACTTAACACTTGATGAATCAATGATGTAATGTAATAATGACCAATTTGCCAGTAAGACGTGATTTTGGATTCAGAGGTGAAACAGGTGGGGTTTAAATGAGAACACTGAGAACGTCAGCATCCTAAATGAACAAGAACCAAGGTTCTTTATATTTCAGGATAAAGAAAAAAAAACATTGCAGTGACTTTACAGTGGAATGGATTCAACAAATGCTTTTAACTTGTCCTTGTGTGTGTGTGTGTATTGGTAAAGTTTTTTTTACAGTGACTTTAATATGTTTTCAAGTGAATTGTTATTACACAATATTAGTGCAACCTAATATACTTAAATATATCTTTACAAAGTGGGAACCGAAAGGGGAGATGATGCTGGTAATGAATATTCTGGTAATCACACTGTTAAACTCTCTGATGACTGTTCTGATGCGCTCAACTTCATGATCAACTGATCAAATGATCAACTTCAGCGTCCCATTTTTTAAAAATTGCATCTTGTTATTTTCTTCCATCGAAAAACCAAATTACATTGTGCTCTAATGACATAATAACATTTAGGTTTATTGTTAATGAGATGTACTGAAGGTCTGAACCCTGCTGGATATTTGTTATCCAGGTTGTAACAACAGGTTTGTTTACAGAACAAGAAGCAGTGAAACACCATCTCTCTCCTTCCTCTTTCTTTTTGTCTGAAGTGGTGGAGTGAGATTAATGTGGCAGAGTGATGTCATTATCTCACTGTTTCTCAGAGGTTTTACCACATTCAGACCTGGTAAAGATTAACTCAACTTGAGTTAAAATAGATGTTTGGCTCTAGTTTTTTAAGGGGACAATATTTTAATCACGTAAACACATTTATCTTTATAGTTCAGTAAAAGATAAAGTTATCTTCTCTCAGAGGTAGTTTTGCCTTGTTTATCTGCTCCTCCATTTCACTTGCAGGGTTTCTGTACAGCTGTCTGTATCAGTCCCACCACAGTGAGTCTCGAGCACAGTAATACACTGCAGTGTCTTCAGCCTTCAGCTGACTCATGTGAAGGTAGAGGTTCGAGCTGTCCTTGGAAGCTGTAAATCTGCCCTGCACTGCCTGGGCTGAGCTTTTGCTGCTCTCAGAATAATAATAAATGATCCACTCCAGTCCTTTCCCAGGAGCCTGACGGATCCAGTGCATGCTGGTGCCGCTCAGACTGAATCCACTGCAGGCACAGGTCAGCTTGTATGATCCACCTGGAGTCACTGTTACTGACCCCTCAGACTGAGTGAGAACAACCTGAGAGTGAACACCTAAACACAGAGAGACCAACCAGACAGGCAGAGTCAATTATTTATTTTAAATAATGTATTTATTTTAGTCTATTAAAAATGGTAAAAGACTTACACGCTGCCGTCAGCAGAAGAACTAAAGATGTGAACAACATGGTCTTACTGTGGTTTAACAGCAGTCTGTTCCCACTTTACTGCTTATGAAGGATCTAAAGTGAAATTTGCATAAAACACAATGAGCAGTGACTTTAACAGTGCAGTAACAGTGTTTCAGTGATGAGCGCCCCCTGCTGGACTTAGAACCTCAAGTCAAGTCAAGAAGATTTGATTGTCATTTCAGGCAAATACACAGTAAAGAGTGGAACGAAACAATGTTCCTCCAGAACCATGGTTCTGCACACAACACAACATAGAACATGAACTAAAAACACAACGTAGTGCAGAAATACAACAGCAGAGCAAACAGCGCAGAAAACAACAATACCTCTTGTTTTTGTGGACACACTGTGATTTCTAGAAATACAACCCCATAATATTAAAAAAAACCTATATTTAAAGATTTATGTAAATATCAATTATACTAGAAATATTATTTGTGAAATTAGAAAAGAGCAATAGCAACACTTATTATAAATTATTATAAATGAGCTTCATAAAAATGCTGAAGATTGAAGATTACATTTCTTTTTCAATGGTATCATTGAACTGTTGAACATTTTAAAATACATTTTTTGGAAGAATTATGTATTTTATTGGTCTAAAGTTAAAATAATTGCAATAAAAAATATGTCTACAATGAATTTTCTTTTTTTATTTATTTTAATATCGTCAGTTCAGTTGTAAAGTTTCAAAGTCTGGTATTTGTGGAATATATTTTTTCTATCTTTCATTGCAGATTACAAGAAGACATATGACATGTGTGGACATGAGAGGGCTCAGAGGCATCATGAGTGTTAGGACTTCCTGTACCAGATTCCTAGAAGGTAGTGAGGATGGAGGAGGGAAAGGTTTGCTTTCTTTTGCCTCTGCAGGAAGTTAAATTGCTGCAGGTCTTTCTTGACTTAGCAGGAAAATACTGAACATTTTTTGTACAAGCAGCTTCAGTGTTACAATATGTAGCTAATTATTTTGAATTAACTCCTCATCTTATTAGGCTCACCTTAATTTAACATAATATATGAGAAAATTCTAGAAATTAGATTGTGTTTACACTATACTCAGATTTCACTTCCCCCTAATCACACCTCACTTCCACACCGGGGGATGAGTGACTAATTATAATACATCTCTAATAGGAAATAAAAACTACATTGACTGAAATGAAATTAAACAAATTCTATTTACAGAACTGCATGTGCTGTTCAGTTATTCTGCTGCAGTCAAAGAATCAAGCAACCAATAAATAATTTGTTTCAGAGTCTGTCATGATGAAAGAAGGGGGAAGGAGGTGTAAGTGCCAGGCAGCAATCTAGTGACTTAAATATTTAACGAATCAGTCAGGAAGCAAACAAAACTGTAATATGGACGTAGAACAGATGAGTCTGCCTCGGTCTGGAAATGTTTTAAGTACCTGGCTGGCCAGGTCTGTGGGATTGGGCTGTGATGAATTGGGCTGTGATGAATGGGCGCTGTGGAAGATGTGGTTTAGAAGTCCAGTGACCGGGACCGTGGCCATGACTGGGGCTCAGTGGAGGCTGTGACAGAGTCATTATACTTCTTTAAGTATAAGTTATACGTTTCATTTGAACAATAAAAGTTTAGAGAGATGAGGATTTTTATGCAACAAATTCCAGAAGATGTTTAAAAATATATAGAATTTATTTTATCTGATGAGCTGCTCAACTAAATATTTCAGCTTGTAGGGCTGCAGGACATGTGAATTTGCATAGTCCAACCCTAAATAAATATAAATATATACCAAGCTGTGAATGAGATTTCATATTTACAAAGTTAATGTTGAATGTTATTCATCATCATCATCATCATCATCATCATTATTATTATTATTATTATTATTATTATTCTTATTATTATTGTTGTTGTTGTTGTTAATGTTGTTATTTGTTACTGCTGTTAATAATATTATTATAGCAATGTATTTTCAGTATTTCAGTTTTCACTGATATCACTGATAGTAAACATGACACCCCTAAAGTTTTGGGGATTTATTGTGCATGAATGTCTTGACGTGTAACCCTTTGCTTACCCTGCCCTCTAGTGAAATAAAATAATAAGTGAATTAGTTGTGCTAATCCAAAATATTCTTTCTTTATTTCAGTGACTGGTCCCTTAGTCAAATCACACAGGATGAATCTGTCCTTCACAAAACTGAACACAGTGTCTTTACTACTTTTATCACTTTCAAGCCACTAGAAGACGTCTGTAAACTTCTACCTGTTTGTACATGCACACTTTTTTTTTTTTTTTGGCCTTGAAACCGGACCACAGTTATTACATTGTATTAATAACCATGTGATTTTCTGAGATGTGATTACCACATGTGATTTATTGCTGAAATGTCTGTCCTTTTGCATTTTCCTTCCTGTCTTTTGGTAGTTTTGCTCTTAACTATATGACATTAGGACCTGTAAGTCGCTCTGGATAAGAGCGTCTGCTAAATGCCATAAATGTAAATGTAACTATATAAGAAAAATCAGGCCATACCTGACTCAGCACACCACCCACCTCTTGGTGCAGGTATTGATTCTCTAACCTTGGTTATTACAATGCTGTTCTCCCAGCAGGCTTCAGATGATCCAGAACCAAGTGGGTCTCATGTCACTCCACTGTTCACTATTATTCCAGTTACTTTCTTTGTTTCCCCAAATCAAATTCAGACTAACACCTGCCTGAACATTTAAATAAGAACATGTGAGTGTAAATGTGCATTTCTGGCAACGTCAGTCTTATGATGAAATTATTGCATAGTTTTAATGTCTTCATAAAATAAACAAATCATTTTATAAGCAATTGAACAAGTCTGATACAGACACCTTTTCCTGAACTCTGTAGGCTCTTTTAAGTTTTTTTTTTTTTGTATTTTCCCCACAAACTACAGTCTGACCATCGTTTTTGTGGTTAACTGTGGTTTGTATCTTAGAGTGTAATCTCACTATTTCTGTGAATTAGGTTTTTTGTGGATAGACTGAAGTCTGCTTCTGATCTGTTGGACGGGCGTTTGGGGACTTAATTAACAAATGTTTCTGTCATCAGCAGCAGAGACCTTCCCTGGCCTTCCAGTCCCTTTGCAATTACAGAGCTTATGCATTCTTGTTTCTTAATGATGTTCCAGACAGTTGAATTTGGTAATTAACTGATGTTCTAATGTTCTAAATGTCTCTAACAGTTTTACTCTTGTTCTTCAGCCTCATAATAGCTCCGCTGAGTTTCACTGGCCCAGTTTTTCTCCTCATGTTGAACAATGGGATCTACAGACTATAAATGGTTGAAGCCCAAGTATTTTATCTCTGCACTGAAGAAGCAATGAAACAACTGAGCAATCACAAACACCCATGAAGGCAATTGTCCCAAACATTATGACCTGAAATGAGGGGGACTCAGTATAAAAAGTGTTGCAGTTTCTACACGGTGCAACAGAAATGTATGCAAATAACTTTAAACTAAAGTCTAGAATATGTAAACACCTCAAACGTGCCAGAAACACCACATATGTGACAGAACCGCACCCCAAAAGGCACGGCTCCCGAAGTGCCAAAACACAGCCGGACCTCCGGGGGGAGGCCAAGAACAAAAAACATTTTACAAAAAAGTCCATTTTTGGGGCATATGGTCAGGTCCACAAAACACTAACACAAAAGGACCTCTGACCAGCCATGTCTTGGGCTGTTGGCGGCAGAGATGGGTACCCCAGAGTTTCAGTCCATATCCTGATAACCAAGTCCCCTTGGTACTGGTGTTTAGCGGAGCATTCCCTCTGTGTCTTTCTGCTGTCCCGTGTTTCCTCTGTCTCCCGTCTCTCTGACTCCGTACTGGGACTCGGGAGCCTTGTCTGGTCATCACCTGAAATAGAGCTACATACAAGAGACTCTCTGTGGTGAGAAGGGGAAGAGTTCGTAACCCTATGTGTGCTCCGCTTCCGGTCTCGGTCCTTCTCGCTTTCCATGACTTTCGTTTCGTAATCCAAGGTGGGGAGTTTTTTGTCTCTTTCATACAAATGTACGGGCCACAAGTTCTGAGGATACTGATAGCAGGGACGTGTTATGGGTACGGTGTTGGGAAGCAGTGCAACCGGCAAGGCGTGTTTCTGCTCTGGATCTTTCAGGTGCTGATTGGTACCTAGTTGTAATGTTGTGCCAACTGGGATGATACTCATGTGGGCATTTAGCAGGAGGTTTGGGGGAAGAACAGCTGGTGCAAAGACTCTTTTGGGGGCACTGACAGCAATAAAGGAAAGGTATTCCTCCACTGCTGCAGTGAATGCTGTTGCTCTCCTCTGGCACTGCTGGCTTCTGGGAGGCCGGGGTGACTGTGTGCTTCCATCTCTGAGAGGCATGGTAACTCATGTTTTGTTTGTACTGACCTTACCCTTGGCAACCTGGGTTGCTCCTCTCCTCTGAGTAGGAGGGGGTTTGACTAATTCCGGAGCCTCTGATATCTGTGGATCCCCCACAGGCACATCAGGTTGGGCTGTTGGATTGTCACCATCAGTAGCTTCCACAAAGCCTCTGGAGCACTCCTCCTCTGGATCATTCTCTGAAAGGCTAAGGTCAAGGGAATTGAGTACCTCTGAGGAACTAGACTCAATTTCTGCGACTTTACTTACGGAATGCACTGAAACAAGGGAAGAGATCCATGAAGGGCAGTCTGTTCCAGAGATGATGCCTGAGGTAATAGATGGACGTGGTTGATGATGAACCAGACTGGGAGTCAGATTTCTTGATGTGGTTGTCTGGTTCTGTAACTTTGACTGGGCGGAGGGAACATATACAGTTTCAGCAATATGTACGGGTATGTTCAGAACAGGTTCACTAAGAAGTCCTTGCCGAATAGGCCGATAGGTTTCAGCGGAGAGCAGGGGATTCTGAATAATCTTAGCTTTCCTCATTGATACGGGGAATATGGAGAGGACATAATCCCGAAGCTTAATTTCTGGGTCTTCTCTGTTGTGATACACGTTTATATTCTTACCTGAAGTATCTGTGGACAGGATCTCCACCAGAGGCTTTCTCTGCCAGTGTTCCAAAGCAGGAATCAATGCGGGTGATTTCAGAAGAGACCTAACCTTTATGGGTACCTCGGTCAAGGAGCTGGCGGTAGGGAAACGCCTTGTCCTCCCTGACTCATCATGGGGGTCCCGTGAGGAATGGTCCGACTCACTGGAAAGCCTTGGCCTGAAAGGGTCTGAAAGAGAGCTAAACACAGATTAATCTTTGTGGTTCTTAGAAGAGTCCCTCTTGGCCCTGTTGTAGCGGTTGCGGCGATCACTGAACGATTCTTCTTCCGACTTAAATCGAACAGACACCGTAGACCACCACAATACTCGGGACAAAAACCTTCAGTGTTTTTAATATATAACAGTGCTCCCCAAATAACCTTGAATATAACAAACAACCAAGCAAACAAACAATGAAAGTACATGAATTTAGTCCGACCGTATTGTCCAGTCTAAGGATGATTCCGGAGAGGGTAGATGGCAAATGGGAGTTTTACCACGAGGGTGATGGAGTAGGGGATGATAGAACGGATAGAGTAATCCTGGGTTGAATGAGTGTCCAAATAGTCAGAAGGGGTTAATCCACAAAAATGGAAGACGGGCTCTGCCAGTCCTCTTTGTGAACATATATCATACACATGCCATGAAAGAAAGGATTTTTAACAAGGGACATGGAAACCTAGTTTCTCCCTCATACGCTTTCTTCCCAAAGCTTTTATCACACAACTCCTCCCAAACACTGCCCAAAAAACCTACACCCCTGCTAATCAGTCACCTGATTATATCAGGTAAGCTCTTAAAGGGGAGGTGCAGTGTTAGTAAGAGGCTAGAGCGCCCTCTGACTTCCTGGAGGAATACCATGCTGAGCCTACCCCACCTCCCTTATGGCCATCGGCTATGGCAGCCTTATGTGCGGTGTCACATATACCACATATACCCCCCCCCCAGCTGGGTCACAAGAGGGAGGACCATAAAACGGCTTTATGTCCACCACATTTATTGTCGGTCTTCTCCCCACGTCGCTCTTGATAGTTAACTGGACCTAGCTTCTTGACTATTTCAGCGGGTCCTGCCCACCTAGGAGCCAACTTGGCAGAGTAACCTCGGGCGGCGTCGGAGAGAGGGTGAGTCCTGATCCATACATACTGCTTGGGATTGTACACCGGATTGGAACGTCCCCGATTGTACGTCCTCGCCTGTTTCGCCTGTGCCTTGGCGACATTTTTCCTCACCAGGTCCTGTAATTGGTCCTGACGCTCCAGGAGGGAATGACACTTCGACCTAGGGGAGGGCGCAACATGGATGAGCCGGTCAAAAGGGCCCTTAAGTGACCGGCCCAGCGCTAGTTGCACAGGAGAATGACCTGTGGATTCCTGGACAGCAGAGTTAATAGCGAAGCGAAATTCGGCTAGCCAGGTGTCCCAGTTCTTATGTTCCTCCTCCACGTATGAAGCAATCATACCCTTGAGGGTGCGGTTGACTCTCTCGGTCAGGTTGGTCTGGGGGTGATAACTAGTTGTGAATTTGTTAAGCACCCCCCATGTCTTGCAGACCTCTTTGAAAACTTGGCCAGTGAACTGGCTGCCCCGGTCCGAAACAAGAATCTTGGGTGTTCCCCACCTAGTAAAAACCTCCTTTACCAGCACTTCGGCGATTTTAGGCATCTTGCTGTTCCTGAGGGGAAACAACTCCACCCACTTTGTGAAGTAATCCACCACTACCAGGAGAAAGGAGTTTCCCCGGCCACTTCTAGGGAAGGGCCCCATCAAATCTACACCTAACATCTCCCCGGGCTCAGTGATGGGTGTGGATTGTAACAGTCCCGCAGGGGGCTTGTTGGATGGTTTATACTTTTGGCAGATGTGACAGTTTCGTACATATTTCCAAGTATCTTGGCGGACAGTGGGCCACCACGCCACTTCCAAAATCCTCAGCAGGGTCTTCAGACGCCCAAGATGGCCCCCTAATGGATTATCATGGTAATGGTGTTGAATTGGGAGACGCAGTACCTCTGGTACCACTAGTTGGAAATTAAAACCTTGATCCCCCTTCGGTACACGTCTGTAGATAATCCCATTCTGGTCCACATATGCGATTTTGGATGGATCCCTCAGCTCCCTCAGCGGCCTTACTTCCTTCCGCACCTCCTGGATCCAAGGGTCAGTAAGTTGGGCTGCCCCTATTTCAGGTAGGGACAAGGGTAGGTCCATCTGTGGTTTTCGCATAGATGACACAAGTGAGACAGAAGCTTGTACAGGGAAAATTCTGGACAAGGCATCAGGCACGACGTTTAAACATCCCTTTCTGTAAGTGATTCGGTACTCAAAGGGTTGTAACCGGAGGGTCCAGCGAGTTAGCCTAGAGGAGTTCTTTGGGTTGTTAAAAGCCCAAGTGAGTGCGGCATGGTCTGTAACGACCTCAAACAACACTCCCTCCAAAAAATGGCGCCAGCGCTCGACTGCCCACACTGCCGCGAGGCACTCTTTCTCCGATACAGAGTAATTCCTCTCGGCTCCGGTTAAAAGTCTTGAGGCAAATGCAAGGGGTATTTCACACTCCCCTTGGTCCTGGGTTAAGACCGCCCCCAACCCCATCTCACTCGCATCAGTGTGGAGCCGGAAGGGTTTTGCTGTGTCGGGATGGCCCAGGACAGGCGGTTGTATCATCGAGTTCTTCAGGTCTTCAAAGCTCTTTTGGCAGGTATCACCCCAAACCCAAGCAGCCCCCTTCTTCAGCAGCCCATACAATGGTGCTGCCCGGTCTGCGAAATGGGGAACAAGCTTGTGGTACCACCCCACTAGCCCCAAAAACCTCTGCAACTCTTTCAGGTTCTTGGGGATGGGGTACTCCAGGATGGCCTTTGTCTTTTCAGGGTCCGCCGTAACCCCCTGACCCGAAACTATGTGTCCCAAAAACCTTAAACCTTAAACACTGTGACACTCTGCTCCATGTACCTGCAGGGTGAGTCTCACGGAGTCCAGGTTCTCATAACCACAGGGCATTCTTAGTTTCTTGTCCAAAATCAAACATATAAAACTGTGGATTACCTGCCCTCTTTGACCGTACTCTCTGGGTGGGTCCTGCGAATCAGTGGGTTTTCTGGTTTCCCTCCTGGCTTTCTCCAGTTCTGTCTGCAGAGCGGCATTGTTGCCTTGCACCTGCTTCAGCTCCTGCATGAGTCCACTGACCTCTACTCGAAGCTCACCATTGTCTTGAGCTAAAACCTCTCTCACCCTTTCCATAGCTGCAAGGTCACTCTGGCAAAGAGACAAGAGTCCTTTGGTTCCCTCAAGCTGAGAACGCAGAGTGGTGAGCTCCTCCTCGTGTTTCAGTCTTTCATGGGTGGCTGAGCTGGTTATCTGCAGAACAGAGGTCTTGCTTTCTGCCAGCTGTTGGTTGAGCCTCGCCAGCAATTCCCTCTGTTGTTTGATCTGATCTTCTCGTAGGTGAATGTCTGCGAGAAGTGCACTGTGCTTCAAGTCTTTCTGACTCAGCCCTGAAGTCCTCCTGGGTGCTGTTCAAGTTTTCGGTTAGCCAAAGTATCTGTTCCGTGAGATCCTTACAGACTTTCTCCTGTTCTAGGTACCTAGCCTGCTTTTCCTGAAGTTCCCCATTTACTGTAATTAGTTCCTCCTGAAGGGAATGTACTTGAAACTGGTGGCTCACCTGCAGCTGGTGTTTCACAGCCTGAAGAGAGGCGTTTTCATCCTCCAATTTCTTACACTTTGTTTTCAGGGTGTCTAGATCCTGGTTCCGTGTACAGATTACCTGATCCCTGGTGAGAAGCTCAGCCTCCATTTCCTGGAGCTGCTCAACTAAAACGTTTTTGTTCTGTCTTTCTGCACCCAGAAAAGACCCTCTGATATTCCTATTGTTCATGTTCTAATTTCTGAATTCTCGAGGTTAATTCTCTTACCTGAAACGGTTCCTCTATTGCCCTCTGCTCAGCAGACGGGTTAGAGGAGCTGGGGTTGTGTACTGTGCCAGGTGCGGGTCTCTTACCCTTTTTTCTTTGTTTCCGCAGCGTATCCGCCATTTTTTCGCTGCATTTCACATAGGGCGGGGTCTCCGCGGACGGACCGCTGTGTTGGCTGCACGGCGCTGTCTCCGCGGACGGGGCGCTGTGACTGGCTAAGGAGGCGGGTTCCACCGACTTCCGGCATTGCGGTTGGTGGAGAGCAGGAGCCGGTAAAGAAAGGAGCACGAACGAAGCCTCTTCCTCGAGGGGCCGCCCCATTTTTCCTTGTTTCCGCTGGGTATCCACCCTTTTCTCACCATGTTTCACATAGGGCGGGGTCTCCGCGGACGGACCGCTGTGATCAGTGCACAGCGCTGTCTCCGCGGACGGACCACTGTGATTGGTGAAGGAGGCGGGTTCCACCGATATCCAGTGTTGCGGTTGGTGGAGAGCAGGAGCCGGTAAAGAAGGGGGCGCGAATGAAGCCTCTTCCTCGAGGGATCGCCCCAATAACATTACCTCCATAACGGCTAGTACCGCTTTCTCCGTTCGGCCGTACTCCTCTAGCCGTTCTTTGGCCTCCAGAGAGGGAGTGAGCTGGATTGAGTGACTCAGCAGGTTCAGGCGTCGTGAGAGCTCAGTGGCGGTGACTCTCTGTACTTCACCGCTCCGCTCGCAACACCCCAGCTGCCACAATGGCAGCGCTGCTCGGAGGTCCTCAACCATGGCTCCCAGGGTATGTTCGTGCTCTTCACACCAACGCTCTTCTTCACGTCAGGCTCCTGACGTCCCGGTTTTGGCGGCTCATTTCTGTAACGGTGGCGGGGTGCCGGAAGGACGCCAGTGCAGAGCCAGGGGTTCGGAACGTAGTTTTATTATCCAGAGATACAAAAAACCAGAAGCAAGGACTGCAGTTCTAATCAAAAACTAAGAACCGAGGAACTGCAGTCTAAATCAAGATACCAAGTTCCTAAACAATAAAACCACAACCAAATACAACTATTGCACGTAGGCTTAGCCTAACTAATGAGCCGCGCTCTGTTCTGACTCATCGGGGCTTAAATTGTCAGCCCCAATGAGGCACACCTGTGCCTTTATGAGCTCAGGTGTGCTCAGTCAGAACAGAACGCCCTCTAGTGTGCCCAAAACACCTCACACGTGCCAGAAACATCACATATGTGACACGTTCCCATTTCAGTTTTTGTACAACTTCACAGCCAGCTGTACTGGAGTGTCTCCCGGGTGCAGTAATACACAGCTGTGTCTTCAAGCTTTAAGTTGCTCATGTGTAAGTACACATGCTTCTTGCTGTCGTCTCTGGTGATTGTGAATCTTCCCTGAAGGGCTTGTGCATAGTATGTAGTATCGCCATGTCTAATTCCAATCCACTCCAGTCCTTTCCCTGCAGTCTGCCTGTTCCATCCTAAATAATAGCTACTCACGTCCAGACCAGAGTGTGTACAGGTGAGTGTGTGAGATTCTCCTGGTTTAATGACAACAGGCTCAGACTCGGTCAGTGTCTGACTCCTCACACCTGTGAAATAAAGAAATAGTACAAATATCTAATAAACAAACAACAGGAAATACGAGCATGACATCAGTTAGATGATTGAACTACTTTTTACCTTCTAGATATGTTACAATGAGGGCAAATCCAATTATTAAACTCATGTTTGATGTCCTCACTGCGTTTTTTCAGTGAGTTTGAGTGTGATGAAGTTTCATATATTGTGAGAGAGCGAGAAAGAGAAGGAAATGTGTTTTGCATGAACCCTCCTCATTTCAAATAAAGAACCGAAAGGAGAAGGAGAAAAAAAAAGGATTATTAGAAAACATTAGTCCAGTAGCCATCCTAAACAGTACTAGAATTAATGTATTTGTTACAGTTTTTACTGATTGATTAATTCATAGTTTAAATGAGCGAATGTATCTTTCTTAGAGAAATAAATTTACTTATAATGTCTTCTTATAAAAATACACATTTACATTTACATTTGTGGCATTTAGCAGACGCTCTTATCCAGAGCAACTTCCATGTCCTAATTACAGGGACAGTCCCCCTGGAGCAGCTCAGGGTTAAGGGTCTTGCTCAGGGACCCGGTGGTGGTAGTGCTAGACCCTTAACACCACACATGGAAATGACAGAAATAAAATGAAACACAAACTGTTTTAAAATAATGAATTTCATTTCATTTGAAATATCACATCATTTAAGACTTTAAGTCACATCATCATCACATCATCATTTAAAGACTTTAAGAAAGTATTTAAGAAAGCAGACTACAGTAATGCCTAGGCAGTAGAGGTCAAACTTAAAACTGCCTAGGCATTACTGTAGTCTGCTTTCTTAAATACTTTCTTAAAGTCTTAAAGTCTATTCATAAAGCCAAACCAAGGCTCTCTGAAATACACTCTGTATATGACAGAAAACAAGCACAACACATCATCCATGATCAAAACAGAAGGCCATTCCCAACATGCATCCTTAAAAAACTTTTGAGAATCCTTAAAATACAGAATTGCATTTTTAAAATGAAGACGCTCATAAAATTCTCACCAATGAAAAACATCAGAGTTTGTAATAGTTACTCCCTCATGTGTCCCTCCTTCGTTCACACTCATGTATTCATTCTGGGTTTATTATTTATTATTATTATTAATAATAACAACAATAATAATAATAATAATTCTACCAATCGCACTTTCCTTTTTTTAGATGCAACCCTGAAAACAAAACATAAAATCACCCTTCATATTATTTCCTTTAATAGCCCCAAACAATGCAATGAATGGTCAGTTTTATAAATGATGTCCGGGTGAATGATTTTCATAGTCCTACCCTCAAACGTAAGCGGTAGACGGTAAAAAAATCATTTTTTGTCTTTTGGGTTTTTAATTTATAAATGACTTTACATTCAGAGCTACTTAGAAGCAGCCTGTTTACAGCTAAATGTGCTGGGCCGATACAGGAGCACCCTCTGATCTTTGAGGATTCATGAGCGGCAGGAGTGACCTGTGACAGACAGGTACCAGCAAGAGTGAACGGGAAGGTTCACAAGACGATAGTGAACTCTTTATATGGTATAGAAGCAAAAAGTAATAGAAATGTTTCATGTTTTAACTCAGACAAGAAGTCAGTCAGAGGGCATAAAAATAAAAAAAAAAGTTAAAACCTGGGTAAAACCTGGGTAGCAGAGTGTTTCAAACCTGCCAGTCCGACCCAGCCTCGTCTGTTCGCTGCTGTTTCTGAATGTCTGTGTCTGTGATCACCGCTTGGTCTGTGTCAGAGTAAACGTATCGCATCTGCGTGTCTATTCCATAAAAAATTCATTAAAAATGTGTAGTCTTAAAATATCAAAAGATTATTTTTATTTAGCTTTAAAGGCTTAAGAAATTAAAATTAAGGCAAAACTGTGTATTTTGAATAATGGCTGAAAATGTTTTAAACGGACCAACTGCTGATCTTTTGTATAAAGTCTGCTTCTGTAAGTGAGGGGAGAAAAAATCATCTATCCATTTTTCTAACCGCTTATCCAGGACCGGGTCACGGTGGTAGCTGGAAAAAATGCTGTAAACAAAGAATGCTTTCAGAAATATAGATAATGATTATTTTTTTCAATTTACAGAAAAAAGAAAAGAAAAATCTAAATCAAATCAATATTTGGTGGTTCTACCTTTTGCCTTCAAAGCAACATCAGTTCTTCTGGCCCCCACAGAGCCCTGATCTCAACATCATCCAGGGTGTCTGGATCACATGAAGAGACAGAAGGATGTGAGGAAGCTACATCCACAGAAGATCTGTGCTCAGTTCTCCAAGATGTTTGGAACAACAAACCAGCCGAGTCCCTTCAAAAACTGTGTGCAAGTGTACCTAGAAGAACTGATGCTGTGTTGAAGGCAAAGGGTGGTCACACCAAATATTGATCTGATTTAGATTCTCTTTTGTTCATTCACTGCATTTTGTTGATTGATGAAGATCAATGATCAACACTTCCATTTCTGAAAGCATTCTGTTTACAGCATTTTCTCACACCTGCCTAAAACTTTTGCACAGTACTGTATATATTTCCGTACATTATAATGTAAACTCAGCCCAGTGTTTCATGTGGTTGAGCAGCTATTGATCAGCATTCAAAGCAGCATTTCTGTGTCAGTGTGATTCTGGAGCACATGAGAGGACATCAACATCACACAGGACACAAGAGAAGAAACATCCGACAGGAAACAGGAAGCACGTGATGAACTAGACTGTACAGAGCTGCAGGCTGAGGAAGCAGAACTGTCGAAAAAGTGCAAATGAAATAATAATAATAAAATGATTGTGTGTATAAACATGAGAGGTAGATACAATGGTTTATGAGAGGATCCGAGGGGGGGACTCCACTACTAGGTTGGGAAACTGTTTTATCCCCCTGACCATCAGACTGTTGAACTGTGAACCGCTGTTTGGTTTCATTGTGTTCTGTGTATCTTCTTCTTCTTTTTCTTCTTTTTTTTTTTTGGGGGGGGGGGGTTACAATAAAAATTATTTAAAGCACCAAATTTATAGAGTCACAGCTGCTGATTGAGTATGAACTCTCATTACAGCAAACATTTGTAATTTGTAGTAAGTCGTGGTCATTTTATGATTATTTTAAACTGGTCACTGGTTGCTGGTTTACCTTCAGTTTTTTCTTGTCTTAAGTACATGCAGGGTTTCTGTACAGCTGTCTGTATCAGTCCCACCACAGTGAGCTTCGAGCACAGTAATACATTGCAGTGTCTTCAGCCTTCAGTTGACTCATGTGAAGGTAGAGGTTCGAGCTGTCCTTGGAAGCTGTAAATCTATCCTGCACTGTCTGGGCTGAACTTTTGAAAGATTCAGAGTGATAGTAAATGATCCACTCCAGTCCTTTCCCAGGAGACTGACGGATCCAGAACATGTTAGTGCTGCTCAGACTGAATCCACTGCAGGCACAGGTCAGCTTGTATGATCCACCTGGAGTCACTGTTACTGACCCCTCTGACTGAGTGAGAACAACCTGAGAGTGAACACCTAAACACAG
>CM029394.1:7841864-7863768 GCA_017165825.1 Hepsetus odoe
GAAATATATTTTTTTCCATTACAGAAATTATGCTGCAGGTTGTTCAGTTACTGCACAACTATAGTTATGTCCATTATTTAAAGAATATACATTCAAGCCATCTTCACATGCTTAGATCAACCTCCAGAGACTTTGATAGATTCCAGTTCAAAGTCAGTTACAAATCTGTTTAAGCAAAATACACTTCTTCAGAATGACGTGTTTAGAAGTATATATAGTTCATTTTTGTTAGTTTTAAAGGTCATTTGATTATGTTCATTGATAGAGAAGATATAATGAACCTCACGTATGAACATCACTGTGTATATGACGTGCACAAGTTTGTATATTTATGTTAAATATAAATGTAATTTAACATTCTTCATTATGTTAAAATAAGCAAATCTTCTGGGTTAGACATGCAGCACATGCTGGATTAAGAATGTTCATCTGCTAAAAGAGACTTTTAGAGAAGTCATATGTGTACTTTAAGAATAAAGCTTGTAGGAACCAGTGACAAATCCCACCACAGTCTGGCACTGTAGACATCGCTGTATCATTACTTTCACTTTATAAATGAAAGAAAGTTAATAACTGTTTCAGATCCTCTTCTCTTTATTCCCTAACTTTACATCTTCCTTCCAGAATGTATGGAGCAGTTTATTTTAGTACCATAATTAAACGATTGAAGGATCTGCAGTGCAGGCTGAGGACAGACGTCCCACACAGTTAGAAAACTGTCTCCTCAAAGAGACTCACTAAACCTGCCGGCCATCAGGGGAGCTGAAGTGGTGTGTGTGAGCAGAAATCACCAAACTGTGCTGAACATCGTCCCTCCAGGACTGGAGTGGGACATGCATACACTCTTCAAATTTTCCTTTTTTTCTTAATTTATTTCTAAAATGGTTTGCATGTGTGTGTGTGTGTGTGTGTGTTTAAATAAATATAGAAACTGAAAGTGCATTATATGATTATATGTCTAACAGCTACACAGTAAAATGTTGATGTGAGTAACATTCTAACACTATAAAGGCATTTCAGAGGAATTCAGTCATGAGTCTGAAGCTTCTTGAGGCAAATCTAATTAAGGCACAAATATTTAAAACAAGAAGGACGTTCATGTGACTCTTTTTTTCATTACAGTTAAAAGCTAATGGTATATTAATGTAGTTACAATGTTTTCTCATCGGCAAAATTGTATTGTGTTGCTTGTCTTTGTATCTTTTTTCACTCTGTGTCATTGTCTGCAGTAGTTTAGTGATCTGTTGTCTATCTTGTGCCATAGTTCTGGTGGACCATTTTTATTTCATTTGGTTCTGTGAACATGTGTTAAAATAAATGATAAAAAAATAAATCAATCTTTCTTAAGCTGTTCAGCCTGAAAATGCTGAGCTTTTACAATTATTCCAAAAAGCCAAACTGTTTAAAGAGACAAAACGATCTGTTTTATATTAAAATATTTATTAAATATATTTGGACACTTCAAACATTTAACAGTTGGCAAATGTTTCTGTTTATAAAGTTGTTATAGTTAATTTTTCTGAATAGTTTATGTACAGCATAGATTAGTCTCACAAGAGTTTTATAGAAACATTAATACAATCTGAACTTTACTGGATGTGTTTGTCTTTATACATACCTGTGTGTGTGTATGTTGTTGTCTGGGGCTTGAGTGGGTTTCTGTCACTGTGAGGGTCTCCTGACACAGTAATACACAGCTGTGTCTTCAGGCTGTAAGTTCTGTCCTTGTAGAGTCACTGTGTCCTCAGGCTGTAAGTTCTGTCCTTGTAGAGTCACTGTGTCTTCAGGCTGTAAGTTCTGTCCTTGTAGAGACACTGTGTCTTCAGGCTGTAAGTTCTGTCCTTGTAGAGTCACTGTGTCTTCAGGCTGTCCTTGTAGAGACACTGTGTCTTCAGGCTGTATGTTCTGTCCTTGTAGAGTCAGTGTGTCTTCAGGCTGTAAGTTCTGTCCTTGTAGAGACACTCTGTCTTCAGGCTGTAAGTTCTGTCCTTGTAGAGTCACTGTGTCCTCAGGCTGTAAGTTCTGTCCTTGTAGAGACACTCTGTCTTCAGGCTATAAGTTCTGTCCTTGTAGAGACACTGTGTCTTCAGGCTATAAGTTCTGTCCTTGTAGAGACACTGTGTCTTCAGGCTAGCTGTATGTTCTGTCCTTTGTAGAGACACTGTGTCCTCAGGCTGTAAAAGTTCTGTCCTTGTAGGACACTCCTGTCTTCAGGCTGTAAGTTCTGTCCCTGTAGAGTCACTGTGTCTTCAGGCTGTAAGTTCTGTCCTTGTAGAGACACTGTGTCTTCAGGCTGTAAGTTCTGTCCTGTAGAGTCAGCTGTGTCTTCAGACTGTAAGTTCTGTCTCAGAGTCACCTGTGTCCTCAGGCTGTGTTCTGTCCTTGGGTAGAGACACTGTGTCTTCAGGGCTGCAAGTTCTGTCCTTGTAGAGACACTGTGTCTTCAGGCTGTAAGTTCTGTCCTTTGTAGAGTCACTGTGTCCTCAGGCTGTGTGCCTTGTCCTTGTAGAGACACTGTGTCTTCAGGCTGCAAGTTCTGTCCTTTGTAGAGACACTGTGTCTTCAGGCTGTGTTCTGTCCTTGTAGAGTCACTGTGTCCAGGGCTGTAAGTTCTGTCCTTGTAGAGTCACTGTGCCTCAGGCTGTAAGTCTCTGTCCTTAAAGAGTCACTGTGTCTTCAGGCTGTATTGTTCTGTCATGCTATTGGTCTTAAAATCTGTTTTGGAGCTTCTTCAGTTCAGATTTTTAAAATCTGTGATGATATGATATTTTATTCATTAGGTAACATTACTAAAATTATCCAACCAAACAATTTCTGTTCTGCCAGCAGAGGGTTCACAAAGAACAATTAATATTTCCTAGTCAAAACTAACTGATGAAAAAAAAAAAAAAAATAGCAGATTGTTTGAAGTGTTATAGAATCGATGTCAGTGAATCAACTACACCAGTAATCAGCACTCGGCTCGTTTTTCTGCAAGGGCCTCACCAGAGTTAGTACACTTGACTAAATGTACTAAAATGTGTAAATATCAAAAGAGCAGGGTACATGGAGTTGTTGGACAGGGTACATGTAGTTGTTGGACAGGGTGCATGTAGTTGTTGGACAGGGTACATGGAGTTGTTGGACAGGGGACAGTGGTAGTTGTTGGACAGGGCACATGGAGCTGCTGGACAGGACAGTGGTAGTTGCTGGACAGGGTACATGGAGTTGCTTGACAGGACAGTGGTAGTTGTTGGACAGGGTACATGGAGTTGTTGGACAGGGTGCATGTAGTTGCTGGACAGACAGTGGTAGTTGCTGACAGGGCGATGCAGTTGCTGGACAGGGTGCATGGAGTTGTTGGACAGGGGACAGTGGTAGTTGTTGGACAGGGTACATGGAGTTGTTGGACAGGGTGCATGTAGTTGTTGGACAGGTACAGTGGTAGTTGTTGGACAGGGCATGTAGTTGCTGACAGGTGCATGTAGTTGCTGGACAGGGGACAGTAGTAGTTGTTGAGAGGGTACATGGAGTTGTTGGACAGGGTATGTAATTGCTGGACAGGGGACAGTGGTAGTTGTTGGACAGGTGCATGTAGCTGTTGGACAGGGCACATGTAGTGGTTGGACAGGGCACATGTAATTGTTGGACAGGGCACATTTAGTTGTTGGACAGGGTGCATGTAGTTGTTGGACAGGGTGCATGTAGTTGTTGGACAGGGCACATGTAGTTGTTGGACAGGACACATGTAGTGGCTGACAGGCAATATGTAGTTGCTGGACAGGGCACATGTAGTGCTTGACAGGGCACATGTAATTGTTGACAGGCACATGTAGTTGCTGGACAGGGCACATGTAGTGGTTGGACAGGGGACATGTAGCTTTTTTGGACAGGGCACATGTAGTTGTTGGACAGGACAGTGGGTGTTGTTGACAGGGCACATGGAGTTGTTGGACAGGGACAGTGGTAGCTGCTGGACAGGTACATGGAGTTGCGGACAGGGACAGTGGTAGTTGTTGGACAGGCACATGGAGTTGCTGGACAGGGTGCATGTAGTTGTTGGACAGGGACAGTGGCAGTTGTTGTACAGGCGCATAGCTGTTGGACAGGGTGCATGGAGTTGTTGGACAGGGGACAGTGGCAGTTGTTGGATAGGTACATGGAGTTGTTGGACAGGGTGCATGTAGTTGTTGGACAGGGGACAGTGGTAGTTGTTGGACAGGGCGCATGTAGTTGTTGGACAGGGCACATGTAGTTGTTGGACAAGGTACATGTAGCTGTTGGACAGGCACATGTAGTTGCTGACAGGGTACATGTAGTGTTGGACAGGCAATATGCAATTGTTGGACAGGGCACATGTAATGGTTGACAGGTTGCATGTAGCTGCTGACAGCACATAGAAAAGTGGTTGGATGTGGGCTGCATGTAATTGTTTTGGATAGGCACATTTATTGTTGGACAGGGCGCATGTAATTGTTGGATGGTGGGCAATATTTAGCTGTTGACAGGGTGCATGTAGTTGTCGGACAGGGTGCATGTAGTTGTTGGACAGGGGACAGTGGAAGTTGTTGGACAGGACACATGAAGATGGACAGGGCACACGTAGTGGTTGGACAGGGTACATGGAGTTGTTGGACAGGGCACATGTAGTGGTTGGACAGGGCACATGCAGTTGTTGGACAGGGCACATGTAGTGGTTGGACAGGGCACATGTAGTGGTTGGACAGGGCACATGTAGTTGTTGGACAGGGCACATGTAGTTGTTAATGTGTCCACAGTAAAACAGTGTCCTAAACTGAAGCTCCAGCTTTGTGGGTTTAAGAGCTCTTATTAAAATAGCAGTAAAATCTCAAAGTGCTGTAGTGTTCCCACGCTGGACCAGACAGCATTAGGAGTGATTCAGTGCTAAAAAGGAATTCATAATTATATTCCCATTATTCACTCATTGCTTCTTCCCTGTAACTTTTTTTAGGACATCCATCCCGACTAGCATTAAAAAAAAATGGAGGGTGCATGTTGTTGTAGTTGTTGGACAGGGTGCATGGAGTTGTTGGACAGGGGACAGTGGTAGTTGTTGACAAGTATGGAGTTGTTGGACAGGGACAGTGGTGGTAGTTGTTGACAGGGTACATGTAGTTGTTGACACACATGTAGTTGTTGGACAGGCACATGTAGTTGTTGGACAGGGTACATGTAATGGTTGGACAGGGCACATGTAATTGTTGGACAGGGCACATGTAGTGGTTGGACAGGGCGCATGTAATTGTTGGACAGGCACATTTAGTTGTTGGACAGGGCGCATAATTGTTGGACAGGCACATTTAGTTGTTGGACAGGGTGCATGTAGTTGTTGACAGGGTATGTAGTTATGATAGGCATGTAGTTGTTGGACAGGCATTATGTATGGTTGGACAGGGCACATGCAGTTGTTGGACAGGGCACATTTAGTGGTTGGACAGGGCACATGTAGTTGTTGGACAGGGCACATGTAGTTGTTAATGTCCACAGCAAACAAAGTGTCCTAAACTGAAGCTCCAGCTCTGTGGGTTTAAGAGCTCTCATTAAAACAGAAGTAAAATCACACTGAGCCGTGTTTCTGCCTCCAGCTTAAGATTTCTAAAAGCACGTATCTGTTCTGTTTCTGAGACGTGTGAAGCCGCAGTCTCAAGGGAAGCACCATATCTGACTTTTCCATTTCCCCAAGAATCCCAATCCACTGTATGGTTGTGTGTCACAATCAGAGAGGACAGAACCAGAAACCTCTCAGGACGCCCTCACTGATCCTCCGGTGCTCTTCACCTGAGCAGGAGTCAAACTCAGCCTGTATGCCATGGACATCTGAGTAGAAAGGCGACACACAGGAGCTCTTGACTATCAGACACACTGCTTTATACCTTAAACTGAGTGATACAGAAACAATCAGGGTCCGTGTGGTTTGGTTAGAGTGTGTCTGTATTAAACACACACTATGAGCGGTTTTGCAGCAGTGTTCAGCTGAACATTTGCCCTACATTTCTGATGAGCCTTCAAACAGGCTTTGAAGTTAAACTGCAGGAAGTGCTTCCAGGTCCAGGATGTTTCTCCAATGTACTGAAATTATTCTGAAGATGTTTTGATGTCACACACTTTTTAGTATATAGTAGATTATAGGACTTAACACTTGATGAATCAATGATGTAATGTAATAATGACCAATTTGCCAGTAAGATGTGATTTTGGATTCAGATTCATATTGGTAAAGTTTTTTTTACAGTGACTTTAATATGTTTTCAAGTGAATTGTTATTACACAATATTAGTGCAAATCAATATACTTAAATATATCTTTACAAAGTGGGAAACGAAAGGGGAGATGATGTTGGTAATGAATATTCTGGTAATCACACTGTTAAACTCTTCAGCTCCTTCATGATCAACTGATCAAATGATCAACTTCATCGTCCCATTTTTTAAAAATTGCATCTTGTTATTTTCTTCCAGCGTAAAACCAAATTACAATGAGCTCTAATGACATAATAACATTTAGGTTTATTGTTAATGAGATGTACTGAAGGTCTGAACCCTGCTGGATATTTGTTATCCAGGTTGTAAATAACAGGTTTGTTTACAGAACAAGAAGTTAAGTGAAACACCAATCTCTCCTTCCTCTTTCTTTTGTCTGAAGTGGTGGAGGAGATTAATGTGGTAGAGTGATGTAATTATTCTACTGTTTTACCACATTCAGACCTGTTAAAGATTAACTTAACTTGAGTTAAAATAGATGTTTGGCTCTAATGTTGAGTTTTTTTAAGGGGACAATATTTTAATCACATAAACACAATTATCTTTATAGTTCAGTAAAAGATAAAGTTATCTTCTCTCAGAGGTAGCTTTGCCCCTGTTTCTGCTCCTCTGTTTCACTTGTTTTTGTACAGCCTCCTACATCAGTCCCACCACAGTGAGTCTCGTTACAGTAATACACTGCAGAGTCTTCAGCCTCAGCTGACTCACATGAAGGTAGAGATCTGAGCTGTCCTTGGAAGCTGTAAATCTGCCCTGCACTGCCTGGGCTGAGCTTTTGTCAGAATCAGAATAATAATAAATGATCCACTCCAGTCCTTTCGCAGGAGCCTGACGGATCCAGTGCATGCTGGTGCCGCTCAGACTGAATCCACTGCAGGCACAGGTCAGCTTGTATGATCCACCTGGAGTCACTGTTACTGACCCCTCAGACTGAGCGAGAACAACCTGAGAGTGAACACTCTAAACACAGAGAGACCTGTTCAGACAGGCAGAGTCAATTATTTCTTTTCTAATAATGCATTTATTTTGTTCTTCTAAAATGGTAAAGACTTGCATGCTGCCGCCAGCAGAAGAACTAGCCAAGCCAAGTCAAGTAGGATTTTATTGTCATTTCAGCCATATACACAGTACACAGTGAAACGAAATAACGTTCCTCCAGGACCCTGGTGCCACACAAGACAAGACACAACACAAGACAAAAATAAACAAACACGGGCAACAAGTGCGGACAAGACAGACAAGACAGACAACAACAGACGGCACGACAGACAGTACATTCATCTGTGGAAGGCTGCAGTGTTGTGGAACAAAGCAGCCCAGGCACATTATGGTGTAGCAGTGTGGTGGGAGCGGTAAGCATTGTATTTAGTGCAAGAGGCAACACGAGATAAATAACTAAATACACAGAATGAAAAGTGGAGGAAGTGGTGGGTGAAGTGGTGGGTTTAAGAATTTTGTATTATTGGTGGGTTTTTAAGAGTCCATGATATTGGTGGTTCCAGAGTTTAACAGTCTGATGGCCAGGGGGAAGAAACTATTTCCCATCCTGGAAGTGGAGGCCCGTATGCTGCGGAACCTTTCCCGGATGCAGGAGGAGAAGAGAGGTGGGAAGGGGTGGGGAGGGATCATCCACGTTGGTTGCTTTTGCGGATGCAGCGAGCGGTGAAAATGTCTTTTGTACAGAGGGCAGAGAGACTTCGATGATCTTCTCACGCTCACATTCGCCAGGGACTTGCGGTTCAAGACGCTGCACTCCCATACCAGGCAGCAATGCAGCCGCCAGATGCTCTCTCGAAGTGGTTCCTCTGTAGAAGATGGTGAGGATGAAGGTGGGAGATGGGCTTTCTCAGTCCGCGAGGAAGGAGTTGTCAGCTTTCTTTGTGATGGGAGCTGGTGTTGAGGGACCACGTGAGGTTGTCGGTGATGTGAACACCAAGAAACTTGGTGCTCTGGAAAACTCCACAGGTGAGGTGTTGATGATAAGTGGAGTGTGGTCCCGACGTGATCTCCTGAAGTCACAACCATCTCTTTTAGTCTTGTCGACAAGTAAGAGACAGGTTGTTGGTTCACCAGTCCAGCTCCTGTATCTCCTCTCTGTAAGTGCTGCCTCGTCTTCCCCCGCTGATCAGACCTTACCACGGTTGTATCATCAGCGAATTTCCATGATGTGGTTGAGCTGTGCTTGGCTGCACAGTCGTGTCATCAGTGAACAGTAGTGTTGAGCACACAGCCCCGGGGGCTCCTGTGCTCAGTGTGATGGTGTTGGAGGTGCTGCTACTGATCCTGATTGACTGGGGTCCTCCAGTCAGTGGTAGTCCAGGATCCAGTTACAGAGGGAGGTGTTTGTGTATTCAGCAGCCTCAGCTTCTCACCAGGTGCTGAGGGATGATGGTGTTGAATGCTGAACTGTAGTCGATGAACATATTCTGATCGTGAACTGTCCTTCTGTCTGTATGAGAAAGGGCCAGATGGAGTGGTGGTGGAGATTGCATCAGTCCGCTGAACGGTTGGGACGATACGCAAACTGCAGGGTCTAGTGAGGAGGGGATCTGGGACTTGATGTGCCTCATGACCAGCTTCTCGAAGCACTTCATGATGATGGGTGTGAGGCGACGATCTATAGTCGCGTGAGGCAGGAGATGATGGTTTCTAGGCACTGAAGGATGTTGGTGGTCTTGAAGCACCTTGAACAACAGTGGTGCTCAGAGAGGTGTTGAAGATGTCAGTGAGAACAACTGCCAGCTGTTCTGCACATCCTCTGAGCACTCGACCTTGAATATTGTCTGACCGCAGCTTTCCGCGGTTGACTCTGAGAAGAGATCTTCTCACTTCGCTGTGTCAGACGGAGAATCTGGCTGCTCGAGGAGGGGTGGTCTTCCTCATTCTCGTGTCGTCACATCAAACCGCGTAGAAGTGGTTCAGCGATTCGGGAGTGGGAGGGCCACCACAGGCAGGTGGAGATGTCCTGTAGTTGGTGAGGGCCTGATGCCCTGCCATGCGCCGTGTGTCACCAGTGTTCTTGAAGTGGCCATGGATTCTTCTCTGGCGGAGTCATTCACGCTCTGATGGCCCGAGACAGGTTTGCCCTCACTTTGCTTAGGGCGGCCTTGTCCCCTGACTTGAAGGCCTTGTCCCGGGTTCTCAGGAGTCTGCGCAGCTCCGCAGTCATCCATGGCTTTTGGTTGGGTCAGTGTTATGATGAACTTGGAGACAGTAACATCCTCAATGCACTTGCTGATGTAGCCAGTCACTGAAGCTGTGTACTCCTCCAGGTTGATGGAGTCACCGTAGGTTGCAGCCTCCCTAAACATTTCCCAGTCTGTGCTCAAGCAGTCCTGAAGAGCAGAGATGGCTCCTGTGGGCCAGGTCTTTACTTGCTTGTGCGGGTCTCACGCGCCGACGATGGGTCTGTACGCTGGGATCAGCAGCACAGAGATGGTCTGGAGTGTCCGAGGTGAGGGCGGGCTCCGCTTCTGCACGCCGCCATGTTTGTAAACACAGTCCAGCGTGTTTCCCTCAAGCAAAGTTCACATGTTGATGGAATTTAGGTGGAGAACTGACCTGAGATTTGCATGGCTGAAATTCGCAACAATAAATAATCTGTCTGGGTGGTAGTTTTGGAGTCCGCTGATAATTCCATAAAAGCTCAGCTAGCTGCTGTTAGCACTAGCGCTGGGTGGGATGTATATCAAATAAATAAACACTGGTGAGAACTCCTGCAACAAACGGTCTGCACCTGACTGTTATCACCTCCAGCAGTGTTGAGCAGTGTACTGAGACCAGCACAGCGTTTGCACACCATTGTGTGTTTACGTGAACATTACAGCCCCCTCCGCGCCGTGGTCTTTTCCGACAGAGCGGGAGTTTCGTCCGCATCGAAACGCCGGAGAGTCCGGCAGCTGGATGGCGGTGTCCGAACGCTGTCGCTGAGCCATGTCTCCGTAAAAACAAAAACACAGCAGTCTCTGTACTCACGCTGGGTGTTCAGCTGGAGTCGTATACAGTCCAGTTTATTATCCAGGGAGCGGACATTGGCGAGGAGGACGGACGGGATAGCCGGTCGGCTAGCATTAGCCTTGAGCTGAGCCCGGACCCCAGCACGCTTGCCGCTGCTTCGTTTCCTCTCACATCGCCTGATGTCCTCTCAGTCGGCCAGGTTCAGCAGGCGATCTCGGGGACTGAAGGCCTGGCCTTCTCAGCACGCCGAGCTCCCGTGAGCAAGCAGGTTCGGAGAGTCGCTGGAAGACTGAACTTGACTGATTCCTGAGCCCAGCAGTGTTTGGCGGTTAAGTTTAAGAACATTCACGGATGTGACGCTCATGTGCAAGTCTTACGGTGAAAAGTAGTCGGATGAAAGACTTTAGCACCAAAGTTTGGACCCCCGAGCGTCACTGCGTGTTAATACAATACCATCTTGGGTTAACCCACTTTCTGCATTTGCAACCCATACACACATCGCAGCAGTGGGACAGCATGAAAGCGCCTCGGGAGCAGTGATGGGGACGTGTACCTGTCCTTGGCGTACTCAGGGCAACTCTACTAGGTGTGGGAATCGAACTCCATTACCTTCCGATGCGGCCAACTCCCTAACCACTAGGCCACCGCTGATGGTGTGAACATCCGATGGTGTGAAGATGTGAACATGATCTTACTGTGGTTTAACAGCAGTCTGTTTCGCTTTACTGCTTATGAAGGATCTAAAGTGAAATTTTGCATAAAACACAATGAGCAGTGACTTTAACAGTGCAGTAACAGCAGCCAGTGATGAGCGCCCCTGCTGATCAAGAGCCCTGCCAAATCAAGAAGGTTTTATTGTAATTTCAGGCAAATTCACAGTAAACAGTGGAATGAAAGAATGTTCCTCCAGAACCATGGTTCTGCACACAACACAACATAAAACATGACATAAAACACAACGTAGTGCAGAAATACAACAGCAGAGCATACAGCACAGAAAACAAGAACACAACACTTTTTCTAGAAATACAACCCCACAATAGAAAAAATCTATATTTAAAGATTCAAGTAAATATTAATAATACTAGAAATATTATTTTCTAGAAATTAGAAAAGAGCAATAGCAGCAGCATATAAAATTATTATAAATTAGATTCATAAAAATTAAGCAAGATTGAAGATTACATTCTTTTCTTCAATGGTATCATTGAACTTTTGCATTTTAAAATACTTTTTTTTTAATAATTATGTATTTTATTTGTCTGAAGTTAAAATGATTGCAATAAAAAATATGTTCACAATGAATTTTCTATTTAATTTTATTATTTATTATTATATTGCTTTTTATTTTTATTATTTCCTTTTCTTATGAGTATTTTGTTTGGATTTTAAAATATCCAAAACATGAAAATATATAATGCTTAAAATGATGTAATAGTGTATATAACATTTTATTACACTTCCAATGTAGAATAGAGAGCAAAATATTGAGTAGAGCTCCTCCGTCACATTTATCCAGTGAGACTGTGCTGGAATAGGTTTTTATACGGGTCTCCCGCTCTGTGTGTCAGTGCGAGTCTCCTGCACAGTAACACACAGCCGTGTCCTCAGCGTTCAGGCTCTTCACCGGCAGGTACAGCATGTTCTTACTCCTGTCCTTAGTGATGGAGAACTGGCCCTGCAGAGATTGGGTAAAGTAAGTACTGGTTCCAGTATCAATGTATTCAATCTATTCCTGCCCTTTCCTGGTATTCTGATGTAACCAGTACATCCAGTAGCTGTTCATCGAGAATCCAGACACAGAATAGGACATACTGACAGGCCATCCAGGTTTCTTCACCACAGAGTCAGAAGAGGCAACATAAGATGATTAACTACTTTTATTTTACGAAACAACAAAGTCATTTTTGAGTATACACATTGTATAGTAGTAAGTCTAGATTGTACTGCACTGCAAAGATGACATGAAATAACAGCAAGCAGAATTCCGTAGTGGAACATGTTTATCTCTGATCTGTGTTCTGTTTAAAGATGGATGGGTTCGATATACGGTATACCAGTACAAGTGTTCAGTTTATCCTTTATAAACTGTGTTGTGATTATGGGGTGTTTCTTAGCTTGTATATTTGCATTGATGCTACTTAGATGAAGATATCCTAAATTTACCTTCTTAAATTTAATAGCACATTTACTTATTTGCTGTTTGGTTGCCAAAAAGTTTAATTCAGAAATACAGTACTGTACAAAAATTTTAGGCAGATGTGGAAACAATGCTGTAAACAAAGGATGCTTTCAGAAATATCAATAATGATTGTTTATTTTGATCAATTTACAAAATGCAAAGTGAGCGAACAAAAGAAAAATCTAAATCAAATCCATATTTGGTGTTTCTACCTTTTGCCTTCAAACCAGCATCAGTTCTTCTGGCCCCAACAGAGCCCTGATCTCAACATCATCCAGTGTGTCTGGATCACATGAAGAGACAGAATGATGTGAGGAAGCTACATCCACAGAAGATCTGTGGTTAGTTCTCCAAGATGTTTGGAACAACCTAACGGGCCGAGTTCCTTCAAAACTTAGTGCAAGTGTACCTAGAAGAATTGATGCTGCTTTGAAGGCAAAGGGTGGTCACATCAAATATTGATCTGATTTAGATTCTCTTTTATTCATTCACTGCATTTTGTTGATTGATGAAAATAAATGATCAACACTTCCAATTTTGAAAGCGTTCTTTATTTACTATCACGTAAATGGCGCTTTATGCCTCTCAGTCGAAGCCACCTCAACATTTCCTCTTTCAAATTCCATGCTGTTACTGTAACCTATCCTATTAAGCTTCACATTATTGTCCTCATCCCCAGGCTTACTTGGCAACCCCATCGAGAACTAGATGTCCTCCTAAGTTTGTACCTCGGGATGAGAACTCTCCAATGATCCTCCTCCTTGGAGACTTCAACCTACCAGGAGATAAGATCCATACCAGTGGGCTTACGCAGCTACTTTCATCCTTTGACCTGTTCCTCAACAATTCAATTCAATTCAATTCAATTTATTCTTGTATAGCGCCTTTTACAACAAAGTTGCCCCAAGGCACTTTACATTGATAAGAAGCAGTATTGATGTTTAAGATGTTTGGTTGTGACTTACTCACGGAGGAGAGGAACTAAAACTCCACTATGTGAGAAAAAACCTCTGAGGGTCCAACAACTTCTCCTACCCACAAAGCTGGCAACACTCTGATCTAATATTCACCAGACTGCCCCTGTGGACAATATTCTGTCTACACCTCTACATGGTCTGACCACCATTCTTATCTTTCAGATTTCTTGCCAGCATGTTGCCCTGTCAACTAGAGACTCCAGAACATGCCCGGAGAAATCTCAGCACTCTGTCACTGTCCTCTTTTTGCTCCACAGTCTGCTCCCCACCCCATCTCCTCCTGCTACAACTACCCCAACTGTTTCTGCTCTCGAACTCCATACTAATGAACTCTTCTCCTCCCTCAGTCTTTCAATTGACCAGCTCTGTCCTTTAATTAACAGAACAAGACGCCAGCCTTATTGAAAGTCTCCTATGGCTGACCGAAGTTCTGCGCAACAACCGTAGAGAACTGCGATCAGCTGAAAGGAAGTGGAGGAAATCGCGGCGTTTCTGAGGATCTGTTTCATTTCATATTCTTCCTCTCCATATTTACAGATCTAGCCTCGGGTTAAGTCAGTGTTCTTTCAAAACCAAGTTTGAAGAATCCTCAATCATCCTCGTAAACTTATTGCCACCTTCTCTTCTCTCTCTTCTAAACCACCTCGCTCCCTCCGTTGTCTCATCTCTCTCCCCAGATGACTTTGTTTATTTTTGACAAGAAAAACTGGAGGCAATCAGAAGATCCTTCCACTCAACCGCCAACTCTCCTGTCCAGCCCAAGCATCCTAAGTAATTCACCAATTCTTTTGCCTCTCGCCGCCTCCACGGAGGAGGTACTGTTACTCTGGAAGTCCAGCAACCCCACCACTCGCCTCTTGATCCGACATCTCCATCATCCCTACTCCTGGAGGTGGCTTCCGATCTTCTTCCATACATCTCTCTGATTATCAATGGACTTCGGAGACCGGCTCATGTCCCATCTGCCTTCAAGTCAGCCATTGTCTCTCCAATCCTGAAGAAACCTGGATTGCATGGAATTGAACAACTACAGACCGGTATCCCTTCTCCTTTCTTTAAAGTCTTAGAGCGAGCAGTTTATAACCAACTCAACGCCTTCGGCTCAAAACGGTCTCCAGATCCCTACCAGATCTGGATTTAAAACATCGCGACTCAACTGAAACGGCTCTTCTTGGCACAACTCCATGCTGCAAGATCGAACAACCTGTCTCAGTCTTGGATTCTCCTTGATCTCTCAAGCGCCTTTTGACAGAGTGAACCACCAGGTCCTCCTGACCACTCTCTCCAACCTGGGATTGCTGGCACTGCCTGGCAGTGGTTCACCATACCTACAGGATCGACAGTACCAAGTGTCGCGGCAGGGCCATCGGTCCACTCCACTAAATTTGACAAATTGGTGTTCCAAGGATCTGTCCTCGGTCCCCTTCGCTATTTTCACTTCCTTATACCGCTCTCTGGGGAAGGTCATACTCTCTCATGGCTTCTCCTACCATTCTTATGCAGATGACACTCAACTTATCCACTCCTTTCCCTCCTACGATCAACAGGTCTCTACCCAAATCTCTAACTGCCTGGCTGACATCTCCGCATGGATGACAGCTCACCACCTCAAGCTCAACCCTGACAAGACTGAGCTTCTCTACTTCGAAGGCCATCAAACTCCCCGTCATGACCTTCACATCTCCTTTTGGCGTCCACTTCTCATCCCATCTCGAGGGGCTAGGAACCTCAGCGTCACTTTCACAGCTCTCCTTCTCCTCCCATGTCCTTAATCTCTCTAAGTCCTGCCAACACCTTCTTTTCAACATTAGAAGAATCCATCCTTTCCTCAACACCCAGGCAACCCAACTGCTGGTCCAGTCCCTGCTCATCTCGAAACTGGACTACTGCAACTCTCTTCTAGCAGGTCTTCCACTGAAGGCAACAAGACTTACAACTGATCCAAAGCGCGCTTCTAGACTCACTTTCAACCATCCCAAGTTTTCATCCACCCTCTGCTGAGGGACCTGCACTGGTTCCCAGTGGCTGCTCAGATCAGGTTTAAAACTCTAACTTCTCGCTATTGCTACTAACAGCCTTGCACCATCTACCTGTCGGCTCTAATCAAACATTGTGTCTCTTCGCCCCTCAGACCATCAAGCACTGCTCGCCTTTTGACCTCCACTATTCAAGAGAAGAGGAAGACTTGCATCGAGACTCTTCTCAGTCCTGGCTCCTCAATGGTGGAACGAACTCCCCCTGATGGTTAGAACTGCTGAGCCCCTTGCTGTCTTCAAACGTAGATTAAAGACCCACCTGTTCACGGAATTTCTGAGGGACTAATCCCTCCCAAACCATCCACCCTCCTACCCTTACTCTTTCTTCCTAAAAACCTCTACTCTCTTTCCTACTCTCCCACCCCTGTTCCTCCTCCTCTCAAAAAAAAAAAAAAAAAAAAATGTATGGTGTATACTTGTTACAAGGGCTCTTTGTCTGTTACTTAGGTGGTACTAGCTAATCAGCAGTTACTGATCTGTGCTGGTTACCAAGATTAACTATTGTGGAAATAAAGCACTGTTGTAAGTCGCTCTGGATAAGAGCGTCAGCTAAATGCCGTAAATGTAAATGTAAATGTAAATGTACAGCATTTTTTCCACACCTGCCTAAAACATTTGCAAAGTACTGTAAGTCTCTAACTGATAGATTTCTTTCCCAGCAAATGACTATTATTATTATTATTATTATTATACTCAGTTGCTCTCATAATTTTTGGACAATTTAGAGTTTGTGCCACATTACAGAAAAGCTGATCCATAGAGACACACAGTGAAAAGTCAATGATAACATGAAGCCATGGGAAATTTAAGTATACACAAATCAGCATTATTTAATTCACAACACTAAATGAAAGGTTTTTGAGAGTCTGGGCCTGATGACTGACTGTAACATGCACATGTTTTTGTGCTGATGTTTAAGAAGTCTTGTCATTGTGAGTATAACGGACACAGTAATACACCACTGTGTCCTCAGGCTGTAAGTTCTGTCCTTGTAGAGTCACTGTGCTGCTGGAGGCGTCTTTAGAAATACTGAACCTGCTTTTCAGAGAGTCTTTTTGATAACTTGTCCCGCCACCCCAGATGTGGTTTATCCACTCCAGAGTTTTCCCTGCAGGCTGTCGAATCCACACTGTTGCATAAATATTATCAGTAACTGAATAACCAGATACTTTACAGCTGAGGGAAAAAGACTCTCCAGGCTTTATTACCACAGAGTGTATCTGACTGAGATCTATAGCACGTCCCACATCTGAAAATATAAATACTCATTATGAAAATCAGTGAAACAGTCATGAATACTAGCAGGAGTCTTTGGAAGTTTCAGTAATAAAGTGAGTATTATGAAACATACTGGATGAAACGTCCAGCAGCTGCAGCAAAAACAGAAGGAACATTGTTGAATCAGCAGCAGTGTTGACCTCTTGCAGGCTCGAGAGGAAAGATGGTGATACATATTCATAAGTAGCCACAGGCAAAATGAAGGAGGTGTAATATTTGCATAGCAATGGGATAGACAATTCAAAAAAGCCACTTCTTTTCTTTTGCTTTGTTTTTTGATGCTAATTGCTTTTTGTCATGATGACGAAGCAAAGTAGCCTATTGGTGTGTTTTGTAAATGTATTAGAAATAGCATTAATCTGAGATTGTTACATTAATATGCAGATAATTTTCTATTTAGTTCTTGATTGTATGTCTGTTCTTGTTATATGTGAAGGTGCAGCTGCTTTGCACTTTTGTTTTAACATTCTATAAAGACGAGGTTCAAGGGCCACTTCAGAGAGTTTTCTCAAATCCAGTGCTTAGTTTTCTTGGCAGTATACTTCTGGTCATTGTCTTATTGAAACCTTTGCCCCAAGTTAAACCTGAACTGTATAACATGTATATGTACAACAACATGTAGAACTGAAGCTTTATATTTGACATGAATTTCACATCACTTGTTCACTAGAGGTGACTAGATCACCCTTTTTTGTCAGTTTTTGCATCAAAATCCGGTGTTAGTATTGTTGTGGAAATTCTCAGAACAGATCTGAGGTGTTCACTCAGCTGGGATCTGTGGGGTGCTTTGTTGTTGAACACTAAAAGTCTGTTCACACACATATGTAGAACCAGACAACACCAGCATCCTCTGTGCCATCTTCTGCATGTTTGGAAATTTGGCTGTGCATAAAACTCCTCCAGTTGAAGAGAGTTGAACGTCTCCTTTAACACGGTGTCACATTGGAGATCAATCAGTTCCAACTGCAACTCCTGTGGTGCTGTTTCAGGGTCTTGTGTGAAGGGACACCAGCTGAAGTGACCTGCCAATTCTCCCAAAATCAGAGAATCCACAGCAGAATTCTCCATGCAGGATGTCCAATGATTTCCAGTATTCTTCACATGTCGAGGGTCCTCTTTCAGCAGAGCCAGCGTAGGGCAATGAGTGAATTAGTTGTCTGACTTGTTTTGTGAATAAAGCAGTTCAGTTTTAAAGGCCCTGACATTTGTGTACATTTGATGCACAGACTGGTCTTTCCCTTGTAGCTTCATGTTCAGCTCCTTCATGCGTGTCAGTGTGTCCACAGCAAAAGCTAAATCACAAAGCCAATCTGTGTCACTCAGCTCAGGAGAATCGCCATCTGTCTCAAGTAGCTCCAAAAATAAGACAGTCTCCTGTCTGAGTTCTCACATTCATTGACATTCTTTCCCCAAACTTAACCAGCGGACATTGGAGTGGTAAAGCCTCCAGTCCTGGTGATCAGTGTCAATTTCTTCAAGAAACTTAATAAACTGATGATGCTGAAGTCCCCTCGCTCTAATAAAGTTAATGCATTTCACGACTGGCTTCACTGCATGATCAAGCTGCTATACGGATTTACACAGTTCTTCCTGGTGGATACCTCCTGCTCAGGGTCGTCCTCTTTCACCCTCTCCTGGATTCTTTTGAGCAACCCGACTTTTTTTCCGGTCAGATTTGGCGATCCATCTGTGGTGACGTTGGTGAGTCTACTCCAAGGTAGCTTGTGCCTCTGGATGACTCTGACATGCCGTCATACAAGTTCTCTCCCTGCGTTTCCCCTTTAGGGACTCCATGGCCAAAAACTCCTCCGTTATCTCTAAATTGTCATTAATCCCTCTGATAAAAATGAAAAGCTGAGTGGTTTCCTTTATGTCATTACTTTCGTCCAGTGCCACGGAAAATAATTTAAAAACTCAACATGGCGAGTCGCTGTCCTGCATGATAAGCTCATTTTTAAAAATGTGTTCTTGCTCTCAGGACACAAGATACCTGCTGTCTCTACCATGCACCCATTGAGAAATTCCCCTTCGAGAATGGCTTGCTGGTCTTTGCTAATTTGAATGCCAGCAAATAACTTGCCTTTCTGCTTGATTCTTGGATGGTAGTTTATGAGATAAAGGTGTTTTGCTGAGCCTGCAAACTAGCTGCCGATCTGAGAGGTAGCTGTCCGCTCTTGCGTTGACTGGTTGTTTGCATAATTAGCATGCTTGGTGGAAAAGTGACGGCTGATGTTGTATTCCTTTAAAACCGCAACGGTTTCTTGGCAAAAAAGACATAAAGCCTTTGACTGAACTTCTGTAAAAAAGTATTTAGTTGTCCATTTCGTGTTAAAAACTCAGCACTCACTGTGGACTTTTCTTTTCTTTGGCCCACTCATTGTTGCAGATGGGTTCAGAGCAGAAGCAGAGTAATAACAGAGTAGCCTGGGTTATTGGCATATGTGGTACAGTATTCAGTATTCACATCGCTAATACGTACCTAATTTGAGTAACTTCATACCGCATGCCCCACCCGGTGACTTCACAGCCTGAGACATGGACGAGACACACCCATCTTCGGCAGACCGGATTAAAAAGACAAACGGGCTGGACGTGGCCCGTGGGCCATAGTATGCCCACCCCTGTTCTAGTGGAATGATACATGCCCATAGACAAACAGGTTACAGGTTTAAATCCCACCCCAGTTCCTGAGTAAAACCCTTAACTCCATGTATCTCCAGGGGGACTGTAATCAGAAATGGAAATTTATTATTTATAAATAATAATGTAAAAGAATGTTCTTTTCCAAGTGCACTCAACTGTTGAAAGACATGTCCAATTACGACTGCAATGAAAAATTTAAAAAAAGGTTTTCCTGACAAAGAGGGGAGGTCAGAGCTACTGACCCAGGTTTATACCACTTCTTCATTGCAATCATAACTGGGCTGACTGGATAACAATGTAAATTAATGTTCTGTTCCAAGTGCACTCAACTGTTGAAAGACATGTCCAATTACGACTGCAATGAATATTGAAAACAAGATTTTCCTTACAAAGGGAGGTGGTGGTGTGGTCAGAGCTACTGGTCCAGGTTTATGCCAGTTTTTCCCAATTCGGGCACTACCACCACTGGGTCCCTGAGCAAGACCCTTCAACCTGAGTTGCTCCAGGGCGACTGTCCCTGTAATCAAGACATGGAATTCGCTCTGGATAAGAGCATCTGTGAAATGCTGCAAATGTAATTGTAAATGTCTAGTGGTATGATACATGCTTATGGACTCAGGGGTTGCAGGTTTAAATCCCACAACAGTTCCTCAGCAAAATACCCTTAACTCCATGTTGCTCCATGGGGACTGTAATCAGAACTGGGACTTTATTTTAAATAAATAATGTAAAATAATGTTTTTTTTTTTCCAAGTGCACTTAACTGTTGAAAGACAAGTCCAATTACAACTGCAATGAAAAATTTAACCCATCCTCCATTTTCCTCCAGTAGGCTTGAGTCACAGGAAAAGTAAAACAGTCCATTGGTGACTGTAAATGGAGCTTCATGAGCTAATGGTGGAAGCTCTGTTTGAGTGGGGAGCATGTATAATATGAAGAGTTTTATATGAAGGGGCAGAGCCTTGCAGAACTCCATAACTATCCTTTGTATGAACTGAGGTTTCTTCACTTACGTTTACAAATTGATAGCGGTTGGTCATAATATGATTTAAACATAATAATGCTTTATTTATAATCCCACAAATGGGAAATTTGTCCTCTGCATTTCACCCATACACACACATGCAGCAGTGGGCAGCTATTGAAAGCACCCAGGGAGCAGTGATGAGGACAGTACCTTGCTAAAGGGTACTTCAGGGCAACCCACTGGGGAGGGAATCAAACCCACAACCTTCCGATCCAGGAGCAACTCCCTAACCACTAGGCCACCACTGCCCCCACATCAGTGCCACCATTTCCAATCCATTCAACAAAGCTGGTCTCACTACTGTTCTGTAAACCTTTCCATTTTACTCTAGCTGGTACCCGTCTGTCACAAATCACTCCAGCCACTGTTCTCCACCCATTCCAACCTGCCTACACTCTCTTCTTAACATCTCTACCACACGTGCCGTTACACTGAACTGTTGACCCTGAGTATTAAGCTCCTTCTCCTTTGTCACCTCTACTCCCTGCATCCTAACCACTCTACTTTCCTCCCTTTCATTCACACTCATGTTTTCTGTATTTGACCTACTCACTTTCATTCCTCTCCTTTCTAGAGCAAATCTCCATCTCTCCAGGTTCTCCTCAAGCTGCTCCCTGCTCTCGCTGCAAATCACAATATCATCAGCAAACATCATCGTCCACAGAGACTTCTTCCTAACCTTGTCTGTCAATCTGTCCATTATTATTGCAAATAAGAATGGGTTCAGTGCGAATCCTTGATGTAGTCCAACCTCCACCTAAAATGTAGGTTAGTGTAGCTGTAAAACAAACACTGCAAAGTGAGCAGTGCTGTCTGGTCACCAACTGATGCCATGCTTAAGGATGATGGTGGTCCAGTGGTAGGATATGTGCCTTTGAATCAAGAGGTTGCAGGTTGGAATCCCTCCTAAGTTACAAATTTCTTAACTCCAAGAAGCTCCAGGGGGACTGGATAATCAGCAATTGAAAGTTGTTCTGGAGAAGAATGAGTGCTCTTATCCAAGTGTGCTCAACTGTGCAAAGACATGTCCAATTCTGGATCTGTCTTTCAACCTCTTAAAACTTTACATAAAAACCTCCTTCTTAAAGACTTGTTAATGGTCACTGTTTCCTAAGCCTTACACTCCATAACCACAATGCCATTTCACCATCCTTACACAGTGTGTTTATCTATACAGTATCTTCTTTTTTAGGGTGATTCCTAGTTCCAAGGAAGTGCGATTACTTCACACCTTTGTTCCAATACAGAAACGTCACAAGACCACAGAAAACCTTAATACACTTCAGGTAAAAGTAAACAAGTGGTTCCACCAAACTCCACCTGCAGTAGTTTTTCAATGTCAGCAAACAACTGAGTGATGATGGAGGCAATTCTACTCAGAATGCTTCGGGACACCAGGTCATGTTAGCCACTGAAGGCTTTAGAATGAAACATTTAGACAGTTGTGCCTTTTTCTATCAGGAAAAATACAATAAATAAATAAATAATAAAGTAAACGTTGGCAAACTCGCCCGTCTCTCTCAGTGTGACTCTGCTCCTGTACA